>JAJJKM010003799.1:0-12554 GCA_023805625.1 Epidinium cattanei
CCAAATTGAAATATCAGGTAAATATGTTAAAGATGAACATTCTAAAAATAAAGAAGATATGTTATTTACATTATGCATATTCCATTTAGAAATATCTGGTATACTCTTTAAAGAATAACATTTATATTACTGTACATTTATTTTCTTCCTTTTATTTTTAATCAAAAAAAAGTATGGGGATTGGTGGAATATACTTAAGCATCCTAATAATCTTCCTATGATATTCAAAGCAATCCCCCATAAGCTTTTTAACATTTTTTTTCTCATCATCTCAAAAAATTCAAAAAAAATGGTCTTGTTTTTTTATTCATTTTAGGAATTTTTGTTTTTTTAAATAAATTTAAGGAGATATTATCAATTGAGATTCTGATGGTATATTCTATGACTAAAGGAGGCATTTAAGTTTTCTGGGCCTATCACCTTGTTCTTCCTATACTTTTTGTACTGAGGTCCAAATATTCATTTCATTTTGGAAAGTAATTTCAAGTTCACATGGTTTTAATCAGAATTCCTTCGATATTTTTTAGGCTTTGTTAGATGATCAGATATAATAGAAAAATATAGTCTTGAATCCATGAGTATTATCTATAGTTTTTGAGAAAATTTAAAATAAACTATTTTCCATTTCGGATTTTCCCATTATTTTGGTATATTTACAGTTTTTTGAGATTTAGGCAGATTTGATCAATCCCTTTAGGATAGATAGTATTGAAGGGTATCATATATTCTAATTTATATATAATATTTGAATTCCTTATATTTCCTTAATTCTTATTTCCCAGAAATGGAAAATGAAATTTGGAGAGGTAAAAATTATAAGTTTAATTAAAAAAAATATTGGCTCAAATAATTTCAATTTTGCAACCTTAATCTCTAATCTCCATATTAATATCTAAATTCCATATTCTTTAAAATAATATCCCCTAAAAAATTTTAAATTTAAAAATTGTCTTCTAATAATGCCTTCCTTGGAAAATTATTATAAATCATTCTTTTAAAATCTAAATAAAGATAATTTAAATGATTACCTTTTTCCTAATAAATAATGCCCCTCCTATAGGAATAATGTTCCTCAAAAAAATTTTGAACCACTGTTTTTCCTGTTATCCTGAATTTTTGGTCAAAATCCAGGATTATGTGCTGGAAAAAGGCTTTTCTTGTATTTTTATAAAAATTTCAGAAAAATATACAGTATTAAAGGTTAAATAAATATTTCAAAAATCCATGATATTATTTTGGAAAAAAGCTTTTTGTTATTTATATCAAAAATCGGCCAAAATCTAAGTCAAATGAAATCCATGACAATTGAAATTTATAATAAAAAATCTTATAATATCGAAATGTTTGACATTAATTTAATTAAGTAACTTGAAAATGTTCCAGGATAATGCAAATATTTTAAAATGGCGAATTAAAATATGTAAATATTAAAATCAAAATTATTTTAATTGACATTTTTAAATTCCTTTTTATAGAACAAGCTCAAACTACTGAAGAATTTCTTATAAAAATTATGAAAAATGGTAGTGTAGAAAGTATAACCCATTTAAAGAAGCCAAATTTTAATGAATTATACCTTGAAATGATAGTTAATATGACAATCTTTAAGGAATAAATAATTGAAACTCCAAATCCCTTGGGTGAAGAGAAAAATTATCCCAATATTTTAAGTAAAATAATAGATGGATTAATGGAATCATTATTGAGTCTTTAGAAGAAAATGATATTGAAGATAATATCTTTTAATGAAGGATTTTTGTAATAGATATGAAGAAGAATTTGTAAAGGTTCAAAATGAGGTGTTTAGAAAAAGAAATAAAAGTTCTTGAGGAAATGAATAAAGAATATCAAATAAAATTGGAAGAAATTAAAATGCAAAAGAAATGTGTTAATTAACCTTTCATGTTCCCATATACTTCCATTATGGAAAATTTTCAGTTATTGCCTTTTGTTTCATAAAAATTTTGAAGCTTGGAGTTGCCAATTTTTTATGGAAATTCCCATTTTTTTTGCAATATTCCATAAAAAAATGGAATATTCCATAATAATATGGAATCTTCCAAAAAAAATGGGAACTTCTATAAAAATTGGCAACTCCCAAGCTTCCAAATTTTTAAGAAACAACTTTCTCCTGATTAATAACATAAAGGGTTAAGAATTCCAGTCCATATACCTGAATTAGAAAAGCTCAAAAATGGTCTTATAAAAAAAGGCGAAAGTTTAAATTTTTGCAATATTACAATTTCTGCAATTTTTGCTTTTTTTTCAATTTTTTTGTAATTCTCCAAAATCCCTGCATTTTTTTTAAATAATCCATTTAAAATAGAATCTTGATTTGTAGCATCACAATAATCAGTACTAATTTTTTGGTCATTTAATAATTGTATTATATTACTATTAAAGGCATTTAAATTTTTATTATTTGATTCAGACAAAAAATAATCATCTATTTCATAAAAAATAGTATTACAATAAGCATCAAATTGCTTCCCCATTAAATAATATTTTTATTTTATTAAAAATATAATCAATCAAACCATATATTATGTATTGACTTATTAATTAATTATAGAAAATTAATCAGGAGGATAACCCCCATAAAATTTTTTATACCTCCTAAGTCAGGGGGGTTATTTCTAGTTTTAAGGTATTTTCTTTTATTTTTAAAGAAGAATATAATAATGAAATTAAATCAGGATCTTCTTTTTTATATAATAAAAAAAAGACTATATCCAAAGTAATTTCAGATAAAAATTTATAATATTTCTTTTCTTTTTCCTTTTCCTTTTCTTTTTCTGTGCTTAGCTTTTTTTTCTTTTCTTTAATATTATTTTTTGTATTTTTTATTTTTTGCTCATTTACAATAACATTTTCATCTAATAAATTAATATTAAAAATATATTTTGAAAATAAATACCTTAAGACCCAAAATACTAGCCCTAATAAGCTTTTTTATCTATTTGTTAAAAGTTTTTTAGGAAAAGTTCCATTTTGCTTCCATCTATTATCCCTAAATTATCCAACAAAAAATGAAGAGACCTTGATAAGTTTTTTATGGCCAAGGTATCTCCCTTTATTTTTTGTTGGACACTTAGTAAAGAAGTTCGAACCATGCCTCATGAGCAAGATAGGACAGTAGAAAGACAAAAAAAGGCCTAAATCCAAATTTTTTTTGGAACTATTTGAAATTTTACATTAATTATTTTCTAAAATAAATTTTAAATAATTAATAATTGTTTTTTGTGTCACCGACATCATAAATGAATTATCATTACTTTGAACTCCTTATTTTATTTCAATAATACAGTTAGTCTCACGATAATCCCCCCCTTGGGATTAAGAAGAGAAAAATTTAGGTTATTTTAATCTTTTAGAATAAAATAGAATCGGTATTTTTCAAAGTTATGGGAGGGTGGATTAAGATGTGGTGGGGATTATTGTGATGCTTAAGGTATATAAACAAATAATTAATAAATAATTACCATATTTGACAAATTTGAACTCCTCTTTGATTCCTATGGAAAAGGGTCTTAAATTAGGTTATTTTAAACTAATGTTTCATATTTTAAAAATTAACTTTTGATGAATAGGATGGATAGCATAAATTCCTTCATATAGTAATTAAATAAAAATTTAATTATTTTTTTAACCTAAAGAATATATCTTAAATATTGAAATTTAAAGAATTTAAATACACCAAAAAATTATTTTATAAATTATAACTACTAATGTCGGAACAAAAACCCGATAAGGATAATCCTAGTGAAGATAATCCTAAAAAAGAAGAAGAAAAAGTTCCAGAGACACAGAAACCAAAACCAAATCCTGATGGTGAACATCATTATCCATCTCTTCCAGTTCAAATTCGTAAGGATGGACAAGAAGTAGTCCCATGGACAATGAATCCAACAAGTGACTTTGTCAACCCATATGGACTTACTCTAAAGCGTAAGAAAAGAAAGAAGTCTATTAATTTCGATAAGCCAAGGGAAGGCTGTGCAATTTTACAACCAAAAGTAAATGAACCATATGAAGCAATACCCAGAAGAATTACTCGTAAAGAGTTAATGAAAAGAATTCAAGAAAATTTCAGAGCTACTGATGTAGAATCCTTGCTAAAAACCAGATTCGATATAGATTTTTCTATACCTGATAAATCAAAATTACCTTTACCTTTTTTTGATGATAAACTATATGATATTTATCCAAATGATCATTGGATGAAGCAAGCCATAGATAAAGAAAATGGAAAAATTTTAAAAATCCCAGCCAAAGCCTTAATTATGGATAAAAACACAAAAACTGGTCAATGGAAAAGAGTCTTGGTAACCTCCTATGATGAAAAAAAAGATACTTTTAATCTTGTTCTTGATGATGAAGAAGAAAAAAGTTTTGAAGATGTACCAAAGATGTATATTTTGTATGATGTTGAAAATCCCCAGATATTCTGTACTAGAATCAGTGAAGCTATGAAACTCAGAAGAAAAAGTGAAGAGATTATTAAATACAATTATTATTTGAAAAAAATACCTAAATTTGAAGTAACAGAATTACCAGAGGACAGAGCTGCCAAAATAATCAATAAAATTATCATACACCACAAATAGTATTCTCTATATCAAAAAAAATTTTAGAGGGCATCCACTATCTAATAATTTATAGCTATTTTGATTTGATTTTGTAAAATTGTTTTTTTCATAATTTTATTAATTATAACATAATAAATTTGATTTATACAAGAACACTAAATTCAGGTTAAAGGTAAAACAATAAAAGATTTTAATTTAGTTGAAGAATATTTAAAGCCAGAAATGGAATCAGTTTCAAAATCTTATGTATTCCAGTTAAACAAAATGATGTTTGATAATTTATATTTCAAAGAAAAAAGCATTGAATTATGCTGTTTAAATTTAAAAATAGAACCAAAAGAATTACCCCCTGTTCCAAAATATGGAAAAGAAATGCTCTATGAAGATAATAAAGAATTTAAATTTTCAGAATTAGAAAAAAGATTTAATATAAATACTATATTATGCAAAACAAATGTTATTCAAGCTTTACACAAAATTAAAACATTGATAAGTGGAATGAAAGATAAACTAAGTTTATACAAAGTAAAATTTAATAACACTGTAAGACTTGATGAATTTATCAAGGATGAAAAAAAGAACATATATGACTTCAAAAAACTTTTAGATGCTACCCAAATTCAGTTAATCAAAAAAATCCTTCAAGGTTTAGAATTCAAAGCCCAAGATATATCCAAGATGGATATTTCCCCCGACAAAAAAAAGAAAGAAGCAGCTTTAGAAAAAAAAGAAAAGGAAAAAGAGGCTAAAGATGCAAAGAGTAAAACTGCCGAGACCACAAACCAAGAGCTTAATAAAACAAATAAAGACGGGCCTTTTGTTATTGATTTTATGAAAAATAGACCTTTGAAACCAATAAAATTAGTTTTTAAAGAAGATATTGAAAGAGAAGAAAAAAATCAAAAATTAATTATGGAACTAAATAATTTTAAAACAATTACATCAAAACATTAAATATTCACCCTCTTCAAAGAAAATTATTTTTTTGAAAGATAGTTACTATTTGATAGAAAGAAAAAAAATATGGTCCACTATTTTTTATTTTAGGGTACTTTAATTAAAAAAATAAATATCATGTTCCAAGATCAACTATATGTTACAGTTGTTAACTCATTAATTAATTACCCTAGTCCACACAGTCATGTCGACCCCCCAAAAATCAAAAGGTTTGCATAAAATTAGGGGTATAAGTCCCCAGTCATGTCCCCCCTAATACAAAAATTGGAGGTTAAAATGCAGTCATATCCCCCCTTTCAGATTTTTTCATTATTTTAATTAAAAATTTTGCAAATTTTATTATCTTTTTTTTTAAATTTTTTTTTGCTCATTTTTCCAAAGAAGGGGGGACATGACCGTGTGGAATGAGTTTTTCAAAAAAAGCAAGGGGGACATGACTTGTAACGGACATGACTGTGTGGACTACAGTATATTGAATTTTTCGAAAAAAATATTCCAATAAAAACAGAAATATAGTATATGATGAAAACTACTATCTGCAAAAGTTTTCAAATTTTAAATTTTTTTGGTAGGTGAACGATATATTACTTCATATTATAGATTATTAAAAAAATCAAATACTAAAATAAAGAGGTATTAAAATAAAATGATATAATTTATAAATTTATATTAAATCATATCTATTTTATTTTGAATTAGATATTAAAATAAGATATATATATTTATTGTTCAATAAATTTCATCATAGATAATCAAAATTTAAATTGGAAATTTTATCCTTGAAAGATATATTTCTTCAATCTTAATATTTAGTCATATACGATAATTAAGACAAATGAAGTAAAAAATATATATCCAGATCCTCTAGATATAAAAAACAGAATAAAAAACATAACAGAATCAAAAATGGTTTTAGGGCCTGGAAACGCCTTTAATAAAGAAACAGACAACCCAGATGAAGACTTAGATACAACTTATGAAGAAATTAACTATGAAACAGAGCCAAAATATATCGAAGAAAAAAAGCCTATATTCAGCATTGTGTTAAAATATAAAGAAGGACAATTTGACTATCATTTACAAGTGGAAGACTTCATAATTGAAATAAGAAAAATATTTGATGAAGGTTTGGACAAAATTCAGAAAATTGAACAAATTAATTTCTCAAAGCAAAAATTATATTCTACTATGAAATACTTTGATATGCTTAAAAGATACAAAAGTTTGAGATATAAAGGAAAATCAAATGAAAATACAAACAATGATGATCCAAATAACCCAAATAAAACAGGAACTCAAGATAATTTCAGAGGAACAGGAATGAGCAAAACAGAAAAAGCTGGAGAAAAAGATATACCCCAAACCTCATTGTAAATTTCCCCTTAACATTAATTATTTTTGTATTTTTTTGGGAGGGTGGAATTAACCCTTTATACTATTAATTTGGGAGAGGTAATAACTGGAAATTATTAATAATGTGATTATATGGGAGCATAAAAGGTTAAGAAAAAAAATTTAGTAATTTTTGTCCTTTTATATAAAAATAGAATAGGTATTTTTCAAAACCTTAGATAGGGGGAATACTATGAGGTTTAAGGTAAAAGAAAATCTTCCTCAAGAAACTGATCCTAAAGAAGATATTAGTCTTTTATGTTCCCATATATTCTCAATATGGATAATTTCCAGCTATTGCAGTTTCCTGATTTAAAACTTAAAGGGTTAATAATATAGAAAATAAATTTAATCCTAAAAGAGAAGAAGCCTTTTGGTTGGATGACTTATATGATAGACTTGAAAAATGCCTTATGATGGGAAAAGAACCTTTACAAAAATTCAGTGCTTTATTCAATCAATATAAAGCTGATTTAGATATTGAACCTGAAGATTATGTTAAAAAATTAGACGATGCTGCCACAGAAAATGGAAATGCAGTTCATGTTTTAAGAGATGATATAATTAAGCACCAAAATTTGTATGATCAAATCAAAAAAGAAATTAATGAAACCATTCAAGTCAGCTACTTCAATGTCAACTGCAAAGATGTAAGAGATACTTTATTGAACAAACATACAAAAATAAAAGAACTAGAAATAAGCTGTTTAAATAAAAAATCACAAGATATTAAAACTTCAGTATTTAAACAAGTGGAAGAAATGAAAAATGGTATCACAAAGCAAAGTAAAAATATTGAAGAATTGGTCGAAATTGAAAAATATATCGAAGATGTTCCAAATTTATTACTAAATATAAAATCAGATATTGACTCATGCTTAGAAATTTATAAAATTTTAGATGAATTTTTCCAAAAAGTACAATATATAGATTTACGTACTAGATTTTTATTAATCCAAAGTACAACAGATGTTACTAACACAATAAACATTGCCAAAAGTTCTTTAAAGAAAAACAGAGATAAATTCCTTACAGCTTTATTGGAAAGTCTTGCTACTTTAAATGAAGATATTAAAGGCTTAAAGAATCAAATTAATAAATTAATGCAATATAAATCATTAGATCAAATAGAAGAAGCAGCAAGTTTAGCCAATGCTTGTCAAAAAATTTTGCAAGATTGTCAAGAAAGAGCAAAATTATGCAACAGTAGAGAAGTTAATTTTAATAGAGAACAAACTGATTTTAGTCAATTGCAAACTATGGCGAAAGAATTCCAACCTTTCTTTTTGATTTGGACTTCTATTGATACATTCCAAAAAAAATCAGAAGAATTTAAAAATGTACCTTTAAATAAATTAAACGGTTTAGATGTTGAAGAAATGAATGATACTGTAAAAAAGCATTTATTCCAAAGTATAAAATACTTGAAAGAAATGGACGGATTTAATGAATTATAGTAAACCCCTTAATAGTATCCCCCTCACTTCTGAGCCAAGAAGATTTTTCGTGGGGCACTATTACTGGTATTCAATTTTATGAAATTATTTAAAGAAAACAATTAAAATAGCTATTTTTATTTAAAAAAATATAGTAATTTTCCAAAATTTCAGGGGGGCACTATTAAAGGTACAAAAAATTTTTGTGTTGGCCAAAATTTGGGGGAGGCCCTATTATGGGGTGCACAATTATGGGGTTTACTGTAATTAGAACTGCTGAAAGTGTCAGAGAGAAATCAATTGAATTTGAAAAAACAGCCGAATTGGCGGTTGCCCTAACCACCCAAGGGTTGCAAGATAGACATTGGAATGAATTAAAAGAAAAAACTGGTATAGACTGCACAGATCAATCAGCTGATATTGATTTAAGAAAAATTCTGGAAAGCAATGATTTAAATAAAGAAATTATAGAACATGCTAAATTAATCGCAGACAAAGCTGCAAGAGAATTCCAAATAAAACAAAAATTGGAAACTTTGGAGAAGAATTGGGCCAGCGTTGAGTTCGGAACTCAACCACATAGAATCAAGGGGTTATTCATCATTACTGGATGGGGAGATATATATAAAGTTTTAGATGAAGATGTACAAGAAGTCCAACAATTGGAAGTTAATCCCTATAAGCAACATTTCATTAATGAAATTAATGATTGGTCTTTAAGTTTCCAAAATATTACTGATGTATTAGAATCATTATCAAAACTACAAACAAAATGGTTCCAATTACAACCTATTTTTGAATCTCCAGATATTACGAAAAGTATACCACATGATGCTGCTATATTTGTAAAAGCAGATAAAAGCTTCAAAGAAATAGTAAGAGGATTAAAAGAAAGTACAAATGTAAAATTCATCTGTAATAAAGAAGGACTTTTAGATAAAATAAATGAATCAAATAATTGGCTTGAAGAAGTCGAAAAAGGTCTTAATGATTATATTGAAAAGAAAAAGACACTATTCCCAAGATTTTACTTCCTTAGTAATGAAACACTTTTGAAAATATTATCAGAAACAAAAGATTTAAATCGTGTAAAAGAAAATTTGAAAAATATTTTTGAAAACATTCACAATATAGAACTTCAAGATGATAAAATTATATTAAAAATGATTTCAAACTTAGGAGAGAAAGTTCAATTGAAAAACATAATTTCTATAGAAAGAAAGAACATAGAAGATTGGATGAAAGAATTACAAAATTCAATGTTTGAAACTGTAAAACAATGCATGGAAAGATGTCTAAGAGCATATCAAAGACCTCCAACAAAAGAATGGATATTCGGACATACTGGACAAAGTGTTATACATTCAAATCAGTGTATGTGGACTCAACAAGTTGAGGAAGCAATTGCAAATAAAACTATACCTGCATATTGTAATGAAATCCAGGAAAGAATTAATTTATTGGTCAAAATTTTAAGAGAGCCTTTAAGCAGAGTTGATGGTATTACTATTTTTAACTTATTGACTTTAGAAGTACATAACAAACAAATTACTGAATTGTTCCAAATTGGTGAATGGGCTCCAACAAGCTTCGAATGGAAAAAACAATTAAGATACTATTGGGAAAATGATAATATGTATGTTAAATCAATTCAAACTTCTTTCCCCTATGGTTATGAATATTTAGGTAATACTGAAATTTTAGTTATCACTCCTTTAACAGATAAATGCTATTTAACTTTGATGGGAGCTCTAAAATTCAATATGGGAGGTGCCCCTGCTGGTCCCGCCGGAACAGGAAAAACTGAATCAACAAAAGATTTGGCAAAATCCATAGCAAAGCAATGTGTTGTATACAATTGTTCTGAAGAGACTGATTTTGTCGCAGTTGCTGCCTTCTTCAAAGGTTTAGCAAATTGTGGTGCCTGGATTTGTTTTGATGAATTCAATCGTATTAATATAGAAGTCTTATCTGTTATTGCTTCTCAATTAATTGTATTATTCAGTGCAAAAGACGCAGGAATGGATAAAATTATTTTCGAAAAAACTCCAATTCGTATTTTACCAACATTTTGTGTATTTATTACTATGAATCCAGATTATGAAGGACGTACCGCCTTACCAGATAACTTAGTTGCATTATTCAGACCTATGGCAATGATGGTTCCTGACTATAAATTAATCGCTGAAGTATATCTTTATAGTTCTGGTTATTTAGCTGCTAAAGATTTAGCCAAAAAAATTGTTTCAACTTTCAAATTATCTTCTGAACAACTATCATCACAATCACATTATGACTTTGGTATGCGTGCAGTCAAATCTGTCTTATATGCAGCAAAAAAATTGAAAAGAGGAAATCCAGATGAGCCTGAAGATAAATTACTTTTACGTTCTATAAGAGATGTTAACTTACCCAAATTTTTAAAAGAAGATATTCCTTTGTTTATGAATATTATTAAAGATCTTTTCCCTAAAACTGAAATGCCTAAAAATGATTTGGATGATTTAATGGAAAGAATAAATGAAAATATTAAAAAACAAAAATTACAACCTCATGAAAACTTCATTAATATTTATTTTTCTAATTTTTTCCCTTTTATCTTTATATATTCAAAAAATAATTTTATATAAGAAAATAAATAATTAACTATATATCTTCTAAGAAATCATAAAATTACTTTGTAGATGAAAGGTTAATAAAATTATTCAGTTATATGATACAATTCAAGTACGTCATGGGCTTATGATTGTTGGTCCTACTGGTGGTGGAAAAACTTCAAATTGGAAAATATTACAAAAAAGTATTTCAGATTTGGATGATGGTAAAAAATACTTTATCACAAAATCTACAGTTGTTAATCCTAAAGCAGTAAGAAAACCTGAATTATATTGTGATAAAGATCCTATGAACCCAACAGAATGGATTAATGGTATTATACCTATTTTAGTAAATGAATTGAATAAAGATACTTCAGGAAAAACAAAATACTTTAAATTACTAAATGATCACCCTTCTCTCCTAGAGAAAAATTTCTGATTAATTACCCAATATTAAAAAAAAATATTTTTTTAATTAACCTTAAACTCCAATCAATACCTTCCCCCTAGATAATCCCCCTTCAAAAAATTTTTTAGATTCCTAAGCAAAAATCCTATTTAATCACCTACCTTGATTTATTAATATTTTTATTTCAAATTCACTAATAATATATATACCTCTTTTTTTTTGATATATTATAATAAACCGTATTTAATCCTCCCTCCAAAAAAATAGTCTTTCTTTGTCTCTGGGTGGATGATAGGGTTTTACGGTAATAGATATAAGTATTTCATATAAATAAAATGCTACCGTAATTCCCAAAATTTAGGCCCCCACTAGGCTTCCAGGGGGAAGGAGGGGTTAAAATTCCTGGTATATTTTATAAATAATTGTATATATAAATTCTCTATCTTTATTACAATTTAGGCTAAGGGGTCTATAATTCCAGGGGAACCTAAATTCTAGGAAATGCGGTATCTTTTTATTTCTTCTCTTAGATATAAAAAGTTTTATATATTTATATTATAAGTATCATAATCCATTAGTTATGCATAAAGGAAAAGGTTAATAAATTGATCTAAAAGAAAATACTAAATGAAAATATATTGCAAATATTTATACCTTCTTTAACGGCTTTTAACTCCTTTGAATTTTACCCCCCTAGCTCATCCAATATTCTATAATATAAAATTTCTATAATTAATATAATATTTTTTATTGATTTAACCCCCTTTGAGGCCCATTGGGGGGGCTTAAAATCCTTTAAAGACGGTATTTAGATCTTTATTTCATGGTTTACTGTACTGGATTTTATTCGATGGACCTGTTGATACTTTTTGGATTGAAGATATGAATTCTGTCCTTGATGATTCTCGTAGATTATGCTTACCAAGTTCAGCTATTATTGTTTTAAACGAAACAATTACTATGATGTTTGAAGTAGAAGATTTAGTTCATGCATCCCCCGCCACAGTATCTAGATGTGGTATGGTCTATATGGAGCCTTCAGCAATTGGCCTAATGCCCCATGCTAAAAAATGGATGGAAACTCATTTACCACAAAGTATAGTAAATAGTCCAGAAGATGCAAATGTATTCCAAAGAATTGAAGATTTATTCACTTTATGCCTTGAAGAAAATA
>JAJJKM010003800.1:0-12502 GCA_023805625.1 Epidinium cattanei
ATATTTTTATTTTATTTTGAATAAAAAATTCTATAAATATATTTAAAGTTTTAAATAAAGATAAAGAATACATATAATAAAAAAGAAAAACTAATTATAATGTTGATAAATAAATAAAATAAAACTATAAATAAATCATGGAGTGGTATTTTTTATGAATGATTTAAAATTGGATTGAGATAAAGCTCCCCCTTGAAAATATTTTAAAATAATTCACTTCTATTGAACAATTTGTAATAAACCTTAATTTAAAACCTCAATAAAAATTTTTTAATATATATTATAAAGAAAGTATTGGAAAACTATGACTATTAACTCTTTATGTTATCAATCAGGAAAAAGCGATAACTGAAAATAATTCATAAGGGGAGTATATGGGAGAATAAAAGGTTAAGGGAATTAGGGTAATTAATAATAATCATTATTTTATCCTTTAAATTTTTTATTGGATTGGTATAGGGAATTAAGCCAGATCCCCACTCACAATATTTGCTATTTCAAAATTTTTTAATTTATTTTAAATTCTATAAAAACAAAATTATTTAAATTATTTATATTCTATGAGTTTACTAGAATCAACATTAAATACACGTGATTTAGGGGGAAAGAAAACTAATAATGGTAGTATAACAATTTATAATAAGATATACCGAAGTGACTATGGCCAAAAGCCTATAAGTCAAAAAGACTTTAATTTATTAACATATTTTATTGAAAAGTTTCCTCAAATTTAGTTTTTTCAAATATTTTGCAAAAGGTGATATACAAACTATTTTTTGAAAATATTTGATATGAATTTCCTAAAAGAAGGAGCATTTTACTGTAAAATATAGTATTATCTAATAAAATAAATACTATTATTGATATGCGACTTCTGAAGAAATAAATAAAAATAAAAATTATTTTGAAGATATAGACAATATTAAATATTTTAATTATCCTATTGAAGAAGGAAGACAAATTCCAAAGACAATAAATGATGTCCCTAAAAGTTATATAGAAATCTCAAAATCAAAAAATATAAAATATATTTTAGAAACAATAGCAAATTCAGAAAATGGTGTTCTATTTCATTGTTCTGCAGGAAAAGACAGAACTGAAGTTATCACTGCAATCATTTTTATGTTATGTGGTGTATCCAAAGATGAAATTGTTAAAGATTATATGATTTCTAAACAAAATTTAAAAGAAAAGTTCAACGAAGTAAAAAAAAATTTCCCAAATATAAATATAAACATCATTATACCACATGAATCATATATAATTGATTTTATAGAAATGTTTAGAGAACTTTATGGAGATATAAATAATTATCTTGAATTAATAGGCTTATCCAATACTGATAAAATAAAAATAAAAAATAAAATGCTAAAACCATGAAATAATAATATTTAAATATCATACTATATTATAAAAAAATTTTTCTTAAGAAAAAACCAGAAAAAAATAGTATTTGTAATAAAACATTATATTTTCAAAATATATTAAGTTTATTTACCTTATATTTCATATCATAAATATCTTATAAATATCTTTTGATGTTGATATTGTAAAATATATTTTCATGTACCATATTGGACATACTAGTCCCTCTTGGACTTTCAAATATTTTTAAAAAATTATATTGGAGGAACATGACTATATAATATTTTAAATATATTAAATTTTAAAAATACTCACAAAATTTTAAATACTGTAAATGTCGAAATAATTCCCCCACAAAATTTCGGCCAATCTCAAAAAATAGAATTTCGAAATAACTCCCTCCGTAAAATTTTTTTAAAATATGGTATTTATAATTTTAATTTATTCAATTAAATTATAGACTAAGAAAAATATATCCTCAAAATAACTCCCTCATCTAAAAAGTTGGCTCAGTAGTTAGGGGGGGTTATTTCTACATTTACGGCAATATAAAAAATATATATAATCACAAATTAAATAAAAAATGAATTAGGTATTTAAATTTAGATAAATTTTAATATTAATTAATTTTGAAAATTTTGGGGACATATCAAATGCTTTTTTTGAAAAATTTGGGGGACATGAGTTGCTCCTGATAAAAGATTGTCCATTGCTGTTTATTTTATAAAATATATTTAATTTTTATTATCTTCCTATTTATTTCATTAATATTAAGTTTTTACCTTTTTTATAAATAAGGCTTGGATAAAAGTCAAAATAAAAATAATCATTTAATGTAAAGGAATTTAATGAATATATTCAATATTATCATATAAAATATTATAAATTCAGACAATTTAAAATATAAAAATAATTTTAATTTCATTTCAAAGATTTAGTTCCTTTTTATGGGAATTTTAATTTTTAACCCATTCCAGAAGATCTTTGAATATTTAATTCTCATTAATTTTTATCATAATTGCTTGAATTAAAAATATTTTGGAACTGGTTAAAATAATACTTCATTTATCTATTTTTATTAGGAAGTGTTTAAAATCTTTGATTATAAATTCATAAACATTGTCCATTACTTTATTTTTTAAATATTAATTTATTTATATGATATAATTGAATTATCATATTGGAAGGAATTTAAGCCCCATTGGTCAAAATATTAATATAAATAAAAAATTATTATATTATACCCTGAATATTTGCCCCCTTGGATACCTATCAACGGTGACCTAAATTCCTTCCAATTCAGTATATTTAATTAACTTTATTAATCTAATTAATATTAGCAAATATATTATCATATTTGAAATTAATGTTCATAACTTTGATATTATACTTATAATATTTCTCTTAATAATTATATAAGTCATTATAAAATCTTAACTCTAATTTATATTATAATTTTGATTATGGTATTTCAGGAATTATCAACCCATATATTAGAGCCCCCTCTCCCCTTTTTTGAAAATTTTTAAAAATGATTTTATCTTATTAGAGCGCCCCCTAAAAAAAACAACCTATTTTATATATATATTTTAAAATTTTTTTAATGATTTTAAATTTTTTTAATTTTTGAAAAGAGAAAATAATGCAAGGTAGGGAATTTTATTTTTTTTAAATTGAAAAATTCAAGGTACCTTCCTTACAAAAAACTATTCAAAATTAGAGAGTCACCTCCTTTTTTTGAGAACAATCAGAGGTACTCTATTTCCTAATGCGGCAAATAAATTTTTCGATTGATAATATATGAAGTAGTTTGAAAACAAAATTTTATTTAAATTTAACTTAAAAAAAATATTTTTTTCATTTAGATATTTTAGATATTGAAAATAAAATCAAAAGATAAAAATATATGATTATTTCAATAAATTAAAAATATTACCTTATTCCTCAGGATATAGGTCCCCTTAGATTTTTTTAGCTCCAAAACTATTTTTGGGGAGTAAATTTTTTTTTGAAATTTAAAATTAAAAATCCTCTAAATATAGCTCCCTCAATCTCCTAACTTATTTTTAAGAGAACTATATTCAGAGGAACACTTTAATTTAGATATTTTTTTTATATTTCCAATTAACTTAAAATATGATTTAAAATCCTATTAATTTAATATCCCATTTAAAATTTTATTATTCATCATAGTTCCTTATTTTTAAATAAATTTTAAGTTATATTTATATTTATTGTGTTAATTGGATATAAATTCAAAATTGTCTTATACATATGAAAGTGCTCTAAATCTTAAATTACGATATAACTTATAATATCTAAAACTATTATTGGAATTTTGTAACAATATTTTCTAAAGATTCAATATTCATATTAATTTCAGATACTTCATTCATATTTGATTTAACCTTTCTTCCCTATAATTCCTTAATATCTCAGTTTCCTAGGTCTTAGGACTAATATCTCATTCAGGGAAAAAGGCAAGTATATAAGTAACTAATAAACAAATTATTAATACACTGACTACAAAGCAAAATAATATAAGAAGGTAATATTCAAAATAGTTTTGAACATTTCTCCTTGATTATCTTGCTCTATATGGAATAAAAATTTAAAACTATTATTATCAATTTCTCTTTCAATAACCTTTACATCTTTATATTTTCCTTCTATTTTTTTAAATAAAGCAAATTCCTTTATTTTCTCCCTAGAATATTACCTATAAATTTATGTTTAATATATTTAAAATCAAAGAGAGAAAATATCCTGGGTTTTGGATACTTCATTAAATGCTTATCTTCTTAGTTTGATGATAGGAGTTTATTCCCTAAATATTATTATATCTTTAAAATATTTTAGATGATATAATATTAATTTTGTTCATTATAAAGACCTTAAATAATGAAATAAATACCTCCAAATAATAGGACAAACAGATATTTATAAGGGGATTTATTTCTTTCAATTTTTGTTTTTAAAATAATTTTAATGGGGATTTATTTGGTGATTTATCGTATATTATTTTCTTCACTTATATTAAAATCATTATTTTCCTCTCCAAATAAAATTTTCATTTCTTTTTCATTTTTAATTACCTTAAATCCTCGAAGGATACCCCTCTTTCTCAAAAATAAGGGGAAGCCCCTAAATTTTTTTATAAATATAATGATTTTATTTGCTAAAAAACCCAATAGAATGGAAATTTGGTTTTTGAAAATGGGGATTTGGAAGGGGAAAATCCCCTATGGATTTATGGTATTTTGCTAAAATATTCTTTTATATCTTTCATATTAATATTATCAATAATATCTTTTTCATTTAAAATTTTGTTTTTATTAATTTTTTTTTCATTTTCTAATATTGTATATCACAAGTTAATAGCCTTTAAAATAGTATTTTTTTCTGAAAAATAAAGATATTTTGAAAATTAAAATATTATTATTTCATTGGGGTCAAGCTCCTGCTGATATATGGTAATTTTTTATACTCTTAATTAACCATTTATCCTCTTCAATCCATTAAAAATACTTTTTAATTTTATATAATGAGCTTAATCTATTAGAGGATGCCAAAAAAAAAGATTTAATAAATGATTGGAAAGTTCATTCCCTTTTATCACTTCAAATAACTATTATAGAATTAAAGTAAATTCCTGATTAATCACCCCTCAAGATAGAGTTAGACTATTTTTTTTGGAGGGGGATTAAGTAGGGTTTACGAGTATATAAAAACATGTGGTATATATATTATAATTAAATTTGGTAAAATATTCTAATCAAATCTAGGTTGGGGATTATTTAGGGTTTTGGGTTAGGGAGCAAAAAAAATTTTTTTGGAGAAGGATTAAGTAGGGGGTATTAATCAGGGCTTTAAGATAATTGCTTCAATGATATAAATTTAACTTATTAAATTCAAAATAAAATATGAAATTACTATAGACCATATTATATTATCGTCAAAAAATAAATTTAATTTTTAGTCAATTTTAACATTTTGCTATCATAAATAACAAAATAATTTTATTTATTTTATCTATATACTGTATTTTTCAGTGCCACCCGTCAGGCCAACCTATAGAATATAATTCACCCAAAGGAAGACACAAAAATAATAATGCAACCCAACTCCTCTCTATTTTTTTTCATAAATATATAAAAATATTTATTAATGTATTTCATTTTATATGTTTTAGGATGAAGGATGATAAAAAAATAATAATCCCACCCATCCCATTACTACAATTTTAATTTTTTTTGGTATGATAGGTGAAAGTGAATGACTGTTAGCACTAAAAAATATAGTAAATATATAAAATACATTTACTATTTATTTATATTTTTTAATATCTTATCACCCTACAAAAATCATTCAAAATTTGGCTTTAAAGTATGATATATTAATGTGGTTTACCCTATTCTTCTTTTTCCAAATTCAATAAAATAAAAAGTTAATAAATAAGTATCATAATCTTCTCCTATTTCACCTTTGATAAAATTAATTTTTTCATTTAGTTTAAATTATAAAAAGAGACAAAAGAATTATAAATAATTTTGAAGGATTGAAATATTAAAAATAGGATAATATCCAGAAGAAAATTCAATTTTTAATTCTTCAGGAACTCCTTCAACAGCAAATCTTCCTTCTTTCATCCATCCTACTCTATCACTTAAAACTTCAGCTTCTTCCATTGAATGAGTAGATAAAATCATATTATATTCTCTTTTAAGTGACAATAAATTTATCCACATAAGTCTTCTGGATTCAGGATCAACCCCTGTTGACGGTTCATCTAATAAAATTATTTTTGGATTATTCATTAAGGCAATAGCAAAATTTAATTTTCTTTTATTTCCCCCCGATAAATTGGTGGTCATTTTATTTTTATATTTGCTAAGTCCAAACTTTTCATATATTTTATTTATGTTATTTTCATTACTAATATCTGAGTTATTTCCAGATATTTGATATGATTTTAAATTTTTGAAATATTTAAGCACTTCCTCCACAGTTAAGTAATCAAACAAGGCATTCTCTTGGGGACAGTACCCCATTTCTTTGGTTAATTTGGCAAAATCTGAAGTTTTTGATACATTTAAACCGAATAGTTCAATAGAACCACGATCAAAGAATATTTCTTTTGTTATTGACTTAAAGGTGGTTGTTTTTCCTGAGCCATTAAACCCAATTAAGCCAAAGTGCTCATTCTTTTCTAAATTTAAATTTAAACCATTTATTGCTTTAACATTTTTACCTCTGCATACGAAATAAGTTTTATATAAATTTTTTATTTTTGTCGTAAAATTGCTATTTCTTTGGTAATTAGATTCTGTTTGTAATCTAGAATATAAACTATTATTATTAATATTGTTTATAATATTATTAGGACTATCATTTACTATATTATTTACATTATTATTTGAATTATAGTCTATTTCATCTGAATAAACTCTGCTTAAACATATTTTATTTGAGAAGAATATATAAACTCTTTCAAAAAATCTTATTTCTAGTAAAAATAACAAAAATAAATAAAAAACAAATTGAATCATAAATAATACACAATGATTATATATAATAAATCCTAGCTTTTTATTTCCGAAAATAAATCCTATTTTTTTCACTATTGAATTATAAAACAATCTAAACATGGCTAATAGGAATGAGCTAAAAGGAAAAATGTCATTAATTGAATATATGAATTTATCGTCTGAAAATATATCTTTCATTGAATCAGAATATTTAATTAATGAAAGAATAGGTAATCCGAAAGATATAATATAGACTGTTGAAAGGTAAAATTTCTGAGAATATACTTCACTATCAAAGATAAAAGAAAACATATATGCAAACATATTTAAAGATAATAAAAATGGAAGCAGCATAATTGCATTATAAAGATATACTCTATCTAAATGGATTAATAAAGGAAAAACAGATACAATAAAAATTAAATATTTTATAATGTCCACAATTAGTATAGATAACCAGTATACAAACATATTTGCACCTGATAACTTCAGTAAATGCTTTATGTTTTTTGTTCTTTCTTTTAATGGAGTACTAACACTCAAATTCAAATAAAAAATATTTATAGGAAAATTAATGGTTTATCATATATCCTGATAAAGATATAAAACTATTCCATAACATTATTATAGAATAAAATAATAATATTAATTGTTCGAAGTTTTTAATATCATCTGGTTTACTTCCTAAAGGTATCTTATTCACTATCTGCAAAAAATGACTTTTTATTTTATATTTTTGTTGGAATAAAATACTTAGGACATAATTTAAACTTGCAGGAAAATAATCTCTTGATGTTGATTGATATAAGACATAAATACTCCAACCTCCATTTGTTCTATCTCTTCATATCAAAGCAGCAATTTTTTTTTGAGTAAAAGTATATTATAATAATAAATACAACAAATATGAAATTCAAATGAAATATTATCTAATTATTTTACGGGGATTCATTTTTGGGGTCTACTATTTCTATATTTTTATTTACAGAATTTTTATTTATGACTAAGAAATTGCGTTCAATTTTATATTTACTTAATTTATAAAAGTAATCAGCCATATTATCTATATTATTTCTATTACCGTATTACTCGGGATATAGGCCCCCCACAATTGGTTGAGAAACAAAAAAAAACTAGGGAGGGCCCTGTATTTCATGGAATAATAAGCTAATTTTAGGGAACACAATTATTTTTGTCCAAAAAAAAATGGGGGAGCTTATAATAAGGGGGCCTATACCCCGAGGAATAAGGTACCTTCTATATCTTTTGGATAATCAATTTCTTTTAATTTTAAAAACGGATATTTTTTAAAAATTATATTTTCTTTATCATATATATCAAAAAAATTAGTTTTGTCATTATTATCAAAATTTGATGAAAAATAAATCGGTAATCCATCATAAACTTTCATCAATTCAACTGATTTATTATCACCCAGAGTAAATAATGAATTTATTCCTAATAAATAAATAAAAATAGTAATACTAGCAGATAGAACCTCAAAAATAAAATCACATTTATTCCTCCATAAAGGTATTAAATTTCTTTTTATTCCACTTTTAAGTTCAATGAAAAACATTTTAATTCCAAAGCAGGCTTCTCTCCTTTCATTATTAATATTATTATTTATATTATTTGATTCTCTTATAGTTACATTCATCGAATCTGAATTATCTGTGCTATTTATTATATTGTTAGATGATATATCGTTTAATTCATTACTTCCTTGTAAAAGCTTATTATTATTAAACATTATTTTACTCAGTTCATCATTATTCAGCTTAAGGAAAACATCTTCTAAAGAAGTGGAAGAAATAGTATAATTAACTATTCTATATTTTTCTTTAAATTTGCCTTTCTCTATTTTATCAAAAATGGCGTTTATTTTTTCTTCAACCATAGACATGAAGTTAATAGATAATAAGTTTTTAGAAGATACTTTAATTACACCTGAGTCATCTATCTCTTTTAATTCATCTAGTAATTCACTTCTATTAGTATAGTTATTCTTCATAAGAAAATTAATATTATAACCACATGGGTAATTATTTTTCAGATATGACCCAGTACCAGAGCAGACAAATAGCCCATCTAACATGATACCTATCCTGTCTCCTAAATATTCTGCTTCTTCCAATGAATGAGTGGTTAATATTATTATTTTGTCAGATTTATAACTTTTGAAAAAATTCCATAATTCCCTTTTGGCCAAGACATCCATACCACTTGTAGGCTCATCTAATAATACTAATCTGCTATTTCCAGCTAGGGCTAACGCTATGCATAATTTTCTTTTTTGACCACCTGATAAAGTTTTTGACAACGAATTTTTCTTTTCTTCTAATCCTAATTTCTCTACTAATGCTTTATATTTCTTATTCTTAGACTAACATAATTAAGTAATAAATATATTTTATTTTGGACTTAAAGATAAAATATTAAATTTTTTATTTCTGAAATTCCTTCTTGGTTCAAAAAACAACAATTTTGTTTAATTTCTGAAAAATACTTCAAATGCTCATAAACTGTCAAATAATCAAAAAAATTATTATCTTGATTGCAAACACCTATATTTTTATACAAAAACTTTTTATTTTTTAAAATAGAATTTCCAAACAAAACCACATCACCATTATCAGGTTTTTCCATTCCTGAAATAATTTTAATTAATGTAGTTTTTCCTGCACCATTATGACCTAGTAAGCAGAATATTTCAGAAGGAAATAAACTTCCATTGAAATTATTTACGGCTAAAACATCACCAAATGATTTGGATATATTATGAATTGATAAACAGTTTTTAGAAGTTAATAAATCGAATTGATGTTGATTAAGTGATTCATGGAATTTCTTAGGAGTGCTTATTCCATCAATTTTATCATTTTTGTTCTCAATTTCATTCTCATTTTCAACTTCATTTCCATCTGTTAATTTAGTTTCTGTGGGGATATCATTCGATAAACTATTATCATTATTTTCTTCTTCTTCTAAATTATAATATCCAAAACTAAATTTGAATAAATTTTTACAACTAAAAAACTTTTTTACAAAAATAATAAAATTAATGTTACATTCATTATCTCTTTTGTTTTTTTCCGCATAGTAGAAACTTTGATATGACATTATTATATTTGCTATGAACAAATGAAGAAATATTACCACAAAATAAGTAATAAAACTTTCTAATAGAGATATCTTATTATAAGGGGTAGTTAATAGTTTATAATCTATATAAAAATGATTTGTTTTAAAGTTATCTAACATTATTAGTTCTTGGAAGTTTTGTATCAAAATAATTTGAGGAAAAAAAGAAAATATTTTCTTTGTGAAATAATTTACTTCTGGTTTTGTTATCATTGATGATAGAAAAGTAAGAAATATATATACCAGTTTTAACAAGGATTGACTTTGTTCGGTGGTTTTTGTAAAAGTATGTATGACTAAAGAAGAACTAAATAAGCATATATCAAACATTAAAAAAGAAAAAAAAATATATGCAAAATTAATATTCACAAATGCATTTTTAAATATCATATATGAGCAGATTATTATAGGCAATATTGTCAAAAGCATAAATGTCAAAAACCATGATTGATAATATTTATTTGGTGTTATACCAAATCTAAACAATAATTCATGTAAACTTTGAGATTTTTCTTTAACCATCCATAGCACAAATGAAAATAATATTGATGAAAATGATATTGAAATAATCATGGGAATCATCGTGATGGAAAAGTCATTGCCTAATTTATTATATATATGTGGACTGTTTAATGGCTTAAAATATATATTAATTTTATCATTAATATCATTCCCTTTATTGTAATATTCTTTTAAAAAATTTGAAATAATTAAAAAATAATTTTTATAATTATCATCATTTCTTGATGGATTAGTCACTATATTTAACATTTCACTATTTTCAAACATATTATCTAACATCAATAAATTTTTCGATTTTTCAACTGAATTTAAATATATTCCTTTACTCATACAGAAAACTCCATTTTATTGCCTTCCAATATATAAAAATTGTGATATCTAATTTTAGAATTAAAAGTTACCAGATATATAGGCAAATATTATAACATTTAAAATAATTATGAATTAAGATATGATTAGTTTGCATATATATTCTATGGGGAAGATAAAATAAAAAGGGAAGGAAAAATGGTATTTATAGTAATATTAAAATCAATAGTATCATCTTTATCTTTGTTTAATTCAAAAACAAGCGCAAATTCAGAAGCGTTTTGATATTCTGGGGAATATATGTATTTATTGAATTCTTCTTTATTATGAAACATTTTAACATAACAATTCAAAGAAGGTAATAACTTTTTACCTTGTTCACTAATATTAAATGCTTTCATTATTCCTTCCAAAAGATAATAATAAGGATTAGTTTCATTAATATTTGAACAAAAATTTTCAATAGTAAATTCACCAAATTTTTTGAGTAGTTCTTCATCCTCTGAAATGATTCCTACCTGTCCACTCTTTACTAATTTTATTTCTCCTTTATTAAATATATTGAAGCTATCATATTTATATCTTTTTGGTTCATTATCTGAATTATCTTTAATTTTACTGTCTTTTTCCCTTTCTATAAATGATTTTAAATTTCTTTTAATTAAAGGAGAGATTTGTGGATCTGGGAATTTTATTTTATCAAAATTGTCTAAAACAAAGGTGAAAAAATATATTATTATTATTGGGTATGCTAAGCTTAATCTTTTATATTCTTGAGTCAGACAAAAAAAAAACGTTTATTTTAAATATATAATATTTTATATATATTGTATATTAAGGAGGTATAAAGTTAATAAATTTTTTATTAAATTTCTTTTGACATATACCAATCTTATTTTTATTATTGGAAACATTATTTAATATTATTTTTATTAAATTTTATTATTTTTTAATATATTTAATAAAAAAGAATTTAAAACAATATCAGTTGGAATGTTGATATATATAATAATTTCTTTCTTTATCTGAATATTGATAGAAATTTTTCCTATTTTTAAAGTGTTGATTAATTCAAATATAACTTTATGCTTGATTTTTTTATATAAAAATTAGAAATGAAAAAACAGGACATATTCAATTTTTTCAAAAGATATCCCCTATTTCTTGAGATAAAGGTCCTCCAATTTTTTTTGACTAGAATTTTAGAGTTCCTCAAAATATAAGCCCTCAAAAAAAATATTTAATCTATAGAAAACTCCTGCTCAATCGACCTCTCAAAAAACTGAGTTTTATACTTTTTTTTGAAAATTAATATTAAAAAACTTCAAATTAGGCCTCCTAAATTATTTTGACTTCATCACCAATTTTGGGGGACCTATACCCAGAGGAAAATGATAATTAAATTTTATATAGCCAATCATTTATTGATATGATCTGGTTTTTTGCCTTTCTTTTATAAACCTTTTTTTCTTTATTTTAAACCTTTATATTCATTATTTTCATATTAAAATTTTTAATTTATAGAAATTTTCATAGATATAAAAGGCAACTTTTTAAATAAAAAATAGATTCTAGAATTTAAAGAAAAATTTTTAGAATTTAAGAAAAATTTTTAGAATTTAAGAAAAATTTCT
>JAJJKM010003801.1:0-12494 GCA_023805625.1 Epidinium cattanei
ATAAATATTTTATAAAAAATCTAAAAGGCTATAATTAAATTTCATTTTATCCTCATCTAATATAATTATAATTTACTTTTATTTCATTTTAGTAATCTTCAAGTTATATACCAGAGATAAATACTAAAACCATAAAACAAAATCAGATAAAATATGGCAAATTAAATATCCTTTAATAAAAGGTATAATTATATGTGAGCATAAATATGCATTCAAAAAATAGCAAAAATATTTTTTCAACATTATTTACATATCGCCTGCTAAAAATATAAATATCTCTTTCATAAGGAGAAAAATTTTCAAAAATTTTGGATTAGCCTAAGATAAATAGGGTAAATTATGAATTACATTATTTTAAATAGCTACTCCTGTCTAAAACGACATAAATTTGACCAAAGTCAAGAATATCATTTAAAAATTCACATCAAAATATTGATTTTTATTTTTATATCATCACTTCGGAATAGCTTCTTAAAGCATGATAAATTAAATTTTTGTACTAAAGAAAGATTTTCTGAATATTAGAAATAAAACCAAAATAGAAATACCAAATTTATAGTTGCTATTTTTCCAACATGCTATTTTTGTCTTCATTCTAATTTTTGACAAATTTTGTTGGAACATTTTTACTTGTTATTAGAGAATCCAATTAAAAATTGCAATAAATTTAAATTTTTGAAAATATAATTAATTTAAACCAAAATAATCATTTAATATTTACTCTTAAGCAAAAAATGTGCTTTTTGTGTAGTTGGCAAAATTTTGAAAAATTTGGAGTCAAATACCAACTAAAATTATATGTCTGATAAATGTTCAACTGAAGAGCCAATAATAG
This sequence comes from Epidinium cattanei, assembly GCA_023805625.1. Classification (NCBI taxonomy): domain Eukaryota; phylum Ciliophora; class Litostomatea; order Entodiniomorphida; family Ophryoscolecidae; genus Epidinium; species Epidinium cattanei. The sequence continues at coordinate 836 of JAJJKM010003801.1, forward strand.
CAAATTACAAAAAATTATAAAGTTACATCCTTAGTCATTCTTGGCTTACCAACAACAGAACCTTCATGAGAATTATTTATCTAGAAAATTACGAAGTAAAGAAAACATTTTTATACTTATTCTATAATTATATTTTTTGGGGCATTAATTTATCATATTATATATGGTTTTATTATTTTTTCTTTAATATAATTTAATAAAGATGATTAAAAGGAATTATAGTAAATTACCCCATTTCCCCTTAAAATAATTGTTTTAACAATTTAAATTTTCTGCTATAATCCCCCAGTATTTAATATAAAATGCTACTATAGATAAACTTATGATTAAATATGATAACTTAAAAAGGAAAATTTTGAATTATTTTAAGTGTACTGACCAGAGAGGAGGAAGCAAGCAAAAAGTTCAGGAGAATCTGTGATAATCCTTAATAAAAATATAAGATAAATATAATTAATAATACAAAAATGCAATATATATATGTAAATATCTTAAATTATGCCATAATCCCTCCTAGAATGAATATTTTTTGAAATTTTAAAAGATATTTCATAGAATAGAATACCAACTTTTTGGTGGCCAAAAGTGGGAAAGTATAATTAGTAAATAGATTTTTGCAAGATGCCTACCTTTTAATTTTCCAATATTTTAAAAAAAATAAGTTACCTATCTTATGCTTTTATATTCTTTTTAAACACTAAGATAAAACAAAATATTTTTGCGTTCTAATAAGGTGGTAGTAGCAGTTCTATATATTAGGTGAATGAATGAAATCAATATTGTTTCTTAAGAATCTGATGAGATATATAAAATATATTTTATTACAGTGATATAACTTGTTATTTTGATTTTAGTATCAATCTTGCAAAAGATTTAAGAGTTGATTAATTATAATTTTATATGCTTGCTATTTTTTAAAATTTAAATCTACATTTAAAAATTTCAAATATATTATTTAATTATTAATAACTAAAAAAATAATAAAAAATATTTAAATTAAATTTATTAACTTTTTTTCCCTAAAAGCCCCACATTATTCATTTACCGTAAAAGCCGGAGTCATTGATTTACGAAATCAATTTTTTTTTTTTATAAATTTTTAATGTCTAAAATTAATATCTATATTAGAATTTGTTCATGTCATTTACGAATCGCAAAAAAAAAAAAAAGTGTCGTAAATGACTCCGGCTTTTACGGTATTTACTTTTTAGTTTTTACTTCATTTTATTATTTATAATAATTAATTTTAATTTGGTTTTATGGTATATAAATAATATAGAAAATCAGTTTTTAAATAATTTTTTTTATAAGATTCTATTATGAAATATTTTATATTTATGATATTATAACATATATATTTTATCATCTGTTTAGACCAAAAAATTGGTAGCTTGATAGTAGATACCAATTTTTTACAATAGGCTACCAAAAAAATTGGTATATACCATAAAATTGTTAGATGCTACCAAAAAAAATTTTTATATAAATTTTATATGTTTTAATTATATTAAACTATATATTCTAATAGAAAAAATACCGTTTTCTATCTTTTTGTGTCCCTTGAAATAAAAAATATTTTTTTAAAGGGGAGCCAATAAGATAAATTTATTGTAAAAAGGAAAAATTTTTAAAGGAGTTGGAGCTAATTTAGGCATTTTTATAGAAGTTTTAAAATAAATTCTGTTTGGACATTTAGATTTTAATAATTTTTTATTTTTTGTTTTATTAGCAATTGTGGAATTTCTTGGGTTTTGACCAAGAGGATGATATGAGCTATGGCTAATAGGAGTGCATAAAGAGATATCATCTGGTAATTGAAATATGTTAAATATATAGATAATGAAGGAGAATTTAATATAGAAGATGAATTATTCATTATTACTAAAATGCATAATACTAAAATTCAATCAACTAATAAGAGAGTTGCAAAAGATTTTAGAGATATAATCGATAATGATGAAATCAATATTATTAATATCATAATAAAAAAATTTAAAAGAAAAATAGAAAAAATGTTATCATAAATTTTAAAAAGAATTACCATATTTCTCATAGCGGTCCCCCTCCTTTGATAGGTGAGAGGGCTCAAAAACAGGAGAGGGACAGCTAATTTCCAAAAATTAAAAATTCTATTAAAATTTTATTAAAAACATAATTTTTTAATTAATAATAAATCATTTGGGCTTAAAAAGAAAAATTTTTTTTGGGGGAAGGCTATTAGAAAAATTAGTTTTTGGCCAAAAACAAGGGTGACCATATCGATATGAGAAATATGGTATATATATTTTATAATCAAGTATACGAATTTAATGGGACAAAATATAAATAAAAATTGTAAGAATTCCGATTTTGGTCTTTGAAATTAATAAAAGAGAATAATATGCTATAGAAATCAAAAAAACAAAAAAAGTTTTCATGAAGGAGATATTTAACTAATAACCGTTGTTTTATTAGAAGAAGTTAATATTAATTTATGGAATAATTTATTGAATTAATTATTTTTATTTAATAATATATATTTTAATTATTGATTATTAGTTTCTGATAATTTTTTTAATTTTTTTCATGTTATTAGATAATCCTCCTTAATCAGGATAAAACCCTTGGTCAGATTGAATATAATTTTTCTGATCAATGGGAGGTAGGGCATTCAAAACGAATAGAGCAATAATTTTTACTCCTTTCAATAATTGATATTAAGCCACATTTGAAAAATGCCTTTAAAGGTTTCTATAGTCTTTAATGTTGATAAAATTAATATAAAAATTTTTTGGTAGTTTCTAACAATTTTTGGTAGCTATCAATTTATTTTTTGGTAGGCTAGCTATAAAGCTATCAATTTTTGGTCAGAATAGCATCACATTTGAACATTTTTAACTCAAAATATAATTTTTAAAAAGTTGCCTTTCAAAAATGCCCAGGTATGGCTTAAAATTTCATCAAAGAATGCCTGGCATGATTTAAAATTTCCAAAAATGTTCAAAAAAAAATCATATATATGACTATAAAGATTGTATTATATTAATATATGAAGTAATAGGTAAATACTTAAAATATATAAATACATTTAAAATAATTTATTGAAAATTTATTTAATAATTTATTCAATTATATTTAGATAATTTAAGCTATAACCACTTATTATTTTCAGAAAAATTAGAAGAAATAGTTCTTTAGTTTAAAATGAAGATAAAAAATTATTATATTTAAGATTAAAAAAAATATTAAAAATAATATTAGATTATTAGATGCTGCTCTTATTGATTTATTTTTTTAAATTTTTTTTTTATTTAAATTATAAAATTTTTAATTCGCTTTATATATCTTCTTCATAAAATTATATATTTTTTGAAGAGAACAATTTAATTTTCAATAGGGATTGTTAATGAATCACTAGCCATGATCAAGATATCTCTTTTTTCATTAAAATATTTAATTTATAATTCAAAAATATCAATTTAAAAATGGTTTTGTAGAATAACTCCTAGGAAAGGGAAGGAAGTGGAATTACTTTTATTTATCCTTAAAATCTACCATTTTTAATTTGAAAGTAACCAAGTCATTCAATCTTTTCTCTCTCTTTTTTCTACAAATTTATTTAAAGGCCTAAATATACTTTAATTTAGGAAAAGCAAGATCATTTAATGAGCTGTTCTAATCTCAATCTCTTTATTAGTTCAGATTTTGCAGGATGATCAATTGATGAAAAAAGAGCATCCTTATCCTGTTAATTTTATCATATTTTGGAAAAAATCATGAAGAAAAATACTTTTTTAGGAATTAAAGTGATCCACCTATTAGAGCGCCCCCTCCCTTTTTATGAAATTTTTTGAAAATTGTATTATATATATTTTAAAATGTTTTTATATTTTTTTAATTCCTAAAAAGAGCATAAAAACACCAGCTAAGGACATGAATATTTTTTTAGAATTGAAAAATTTCAAGGTTGTTGTTACCTTAAAAAAATCTTTTCAGGAATAGAGAGGCACCCACCTTTTTTTGAGACCATTCAGTGGTAGCCTTAATTCCTGAAATATGATAATATTTACAGACTCAAAGCTTTTTTCCCAAATTAAGTGAAAAATTGTCTTAAAAAGTTTATAAATAGATCTGGATTTTAGATGATTTTTAACTCTTTTAAAGGATTCACAAATTCCATATGATTGCAAATTAATTTTTTCTCTTTTTAACAAAAAAGGTAAGAAATAAAGAAATTTCAAATTTTTACCCTGGAAAATGCTTCTTTTAAATATGTTCATTATTAGGGAACTCTTTGATTTATCTGTTTCTATGAATATTAACCTTTTATATTATTCATCCTGAAAGGATAATAAATGAAAATTATCCAAATTTGGAGCATATTGGAGTATCAAAGATTAAAAATCCTTATTCTTTTTTAACAGAAAATAGAAAGCCCAAAATTAGCATGAAAAAATATAGAAAAAGTAGTCTAAATCCAAAGGTTCCTCTCATGAAGTGATTCATTGTAATCCAATCTTTTAAGCAGGGGTAGAATTCCTGTATAATGCATAAATTTATTATTATTTTCTATTTCTTAGCCTATTTTTTTGACAATTTCCCAAAAAAGAAAATTTCAAAATTTATTAAACATCATATTCATTACCATTTCTCTACCTAATTCTCATTCTCCCAATCCCTCTTTATAATTTAATTATTAATCCTAAAATTATTTTTAATGCTCAACTATATAAAGCCCCTCCAAAATATTTGCTTTCAACAAAATCCTAACTTAATCTCCCCCACTAAAAAAGTGTTTTCTTTATATTGTGGGGAATAAGAAGGGTTTTATGGAAATTTAAAATAAATGTTTTACTATGATAAATTATATTTAAATTGTATAAAATTACAGTATTCTTTATAGAAAAATATAAATATCCCACTTCCCCTTTAACAATAATATTTCCATCTTTATTTGAGGGACATTAAGAGAGGTTTTATGGTATTTATTTTTCATAATTCTTAAAATCAAGGCCCAAATGATAGAAAAGAGATTCTCAAAGAAAATAAAAAATAAAAGATAAGAACTAAGAGCCCAAAGGGAATGAAAATTGTTCAAATATAAAGATACCCACAACAAATTTTTTCTACCCTTTTACCATGATTGATAATATTTATTTATAAAAAAAGGAAGGATAATTTTAGATGTCCCCTTTTATCCTCCTATGAACATCAAAAATTATACCTATGTCCCCACTAATTTCATAATTATTATTTAATATATGAAATTTCCTAGTCTTTCATGCCCTTCTAAGAGATTGGCCATAGTTTTTTATATTTATTAAGGGAAAACTTGAGCATAAAAGTATAATAAAATTTAGGGAAATTCAAAATTATTGACCTTAGAAAAGTAACAACCTGTTCCATAATGGATTGCTTCCTAAAATTAAAATCAATTACCATAAATAACTCCATAATAACCCCTTTCCTTAATAAGCACTTTTTCCATTTTTTATATCTGATATTTCTTCATCAATTATAAATGACTCACCACAAATCGAACATTTTGTGACACATGGGGAGTATAAATGAGAGGCATATTTACACAAAAATCTAAAATGCTTAACATCATCAGTCATTTTTATTTTGGAATATATAGATATTGATTTAATTAAATTAGCCATGCTTTCCTTTGTTAATTCTGAAATTTCTTTCATGCTGTCATATAGGAATATATCCTTATTCAACTCGTTAATTTTTTTTTCTTCATTAGTATAACTGCTTTTTAATTTTTTTACTCCAATGAAGCCCAACAAGGCATCTTCTTCGTTTTTGCACAAATCATTTATATTATTTTCGTCATTTAATAATATGTAAACTCCCATAGTTATTATAGTTATCATATTATCTGAGAACAGTGCAAAATTTTCTTCATCTTTATACTTATTTTTTATAAATTCTTCAAAATATTTTATTGATTTTATTAAATTTTTATACACGTCTTCATTTCTGCTTAGCATTTTTATCATTTTTGATTTTTTGCAACTACATATTTTTTCGCTGCCAATGATGGGGAAACTCGTTTTGTCGTTGTTGAACAAATCATTTTCGATCGAATAGCACATTTTATCATATACTTTTTCATTTTTGCCATTAACTTTGTTTTCCAGATATTAATTACTTTTGATATTATTTCATTTTTTATAAAAATTCTTCGCATTAATGTTATTGCTTTTCGTTTCAGTTCATACTCTTTTAAAAATGTCTTTTCTTTATTTTCATTAAGCACATTTCTTGCAATTATGCTCATGCTAATAACTGTCTTATTTCTAAATGGGATCATCCATGTGTCTTCGGGATGCGTCTCATTTCATAAAAATATCATTTCATAAAATATCATTTCATAAAAATTTCATTTCATAAAATTTTCATTTCATAAAAATTTCATTTCATAAAAATATAAAAATTATAATATGAAAAGTTATATAAATATAATAAAAAAAAAATATTAATGTTTGTATTATATTTTTATTTTTTTATGAAATGAAAATTTTATGAAATGAAATTTTTATGAAATGATATTTTATGAAATGATATTTTATGAAATGTATTTTATGAAATGAAATTTTTATGAAATGGTATTTTATGAAATGATATTTTACCGTGTCTTCGTTATAAGGAGAAATTTATAATTGACAACATCAGACATGGCTTCAATTAATATTTTATAAGTGCCGAATTCTTCTGTAAGTAAATTGGCTTTGGTATTATATAAAATATATTTAGATATCCATTCATAGACTTTGGGGGAAAATCTTTTTTCATTTTTTTCCAACTAGTCAAACAACCCCAACAAAATTTGAAAAGAGTACTTAATTTCTCTTCCCCCAAACATCGAACAACATATTGAATTTAATATCATTGCTTTATTGTTTTTAATTTTTGGATCTGCCAAAACTAGCACACTTCCAATTTTTTGTCAAGATATGGGGTGTTTTCCCATTAGCATCAGAGCATAAGCCCATTCGACACAAAATTCTCTGGAGGAGATAGTAGAAGTATTTTTCGTCCCTGTATTTAATTCATCATTTAATGAAAAATCAAACACATTAAATTCTAATAAATTTGGATTTTCTACACTTAAATCGAACCATCAATAAAGCCATGGGCTGGTCGTTTCTTGTACATATGAGATATTCATCACATATCACTGGGTTGCCAGTTAAGTCCCAATTATCCACACTTTCAATAGTTGCTAATTTAGTTGCTCTTTTGACTCTGTTTGCTACTTTGGTGATGTTTTTTAGGGTGAAATCATTTATTATCTCATCATTCACTAATTTGTTTTGTTCTTCGGTTATCTTTCTTGGATATCACTTATAAATTTATTACTATATTCATCATTGACTTTACTTTTTAATTTTTCTTTGACTGTACTGAAGATCTCTTTTGATAAAGTTTTTAGTTGTTCTATTATTTTTTTGAAATCTTCATCTTTTTTGTCTTTTATTTCTAAATTTTTTTAGTTAATCCTTGATATAATTCAATTTTTCGATTTTTGTCTTCAATATTTTTATCCTTATTTTTTTCTGCTTTTTTCTCCTTCATTTTATTGGCCAAAGCTTTTTTCCATTCAGACACAATATTTCTCAATTTATTGAAATTTTCTCAAATAAAGACATCAACACAGGCATCAATTAATCCATTTATATTTTTGGTCATAAATTCATTGAATTCATCCGAACTCACCAAAGTTAATTCATTTTTATTTTTTTGGTCCAAAACATCTTTTTCAAGCAAATTTAAATTAAATAGTTTATTCATTGTAGGAATATAAATATATCCTTCTTCTATTTCTACTGAAGTTATAAATATTTTTTTTAAATCTTAGGGAGTATAGTTTGGAATATCATCCCACTTGATGTCGGAATTATACTCTGCGGGGGGGGCCTAAAAATTGTGTCCAATGTCGGTGGGGTATTTTTTAGCATTAAGTAAAGAGAGTCATTTTTATTAAAAAAACAAATAAAAACTTCCTTTCATTTTTTTGGTATGCTCTAAAAATGGATAAAATACTGCTATGTTTAAATTACTTGTAGAATTAGCATTATCTTGGAAAGAAATACATATAATATTATTTAAATTTACAAAAGTTTTAATTCTATCTCTGATTTTATTAACTTCTGAAGTACTTATTTCGCCATTGGTGGTTACTATTAGATTTTCTATGTTGCTTCCTAATTTATTGAAAATGACACTGGGGTCAGTTCCTCCATTTGAATCCAAACTTTCTAGGGGTTGTATTTTAACATCATGGTCCTAGGCTATAATACTATTTGCTAATTTCTCACAATTTGTCCCAAATAAAATATTTGAAATTATTTTTTTTTGATTTTTCATTACATCACCCCAAGTTGAGCCGCAAACATCAATAGCCACAGCTGTTGGATTTGCTGAAGAGAAAAAATTGGTCCGTTTATCTTCCTTTTTTAGTTCCTTTATATACTTTTCCATTATATAAATATAAATCCTACATTTTAGATACATTTTTTTTACATAAATTTTTTATAAAAATAAGAATTAATTGTCCTTTTTTAAGAATTTTTATATTATTTAATCATAATTTATATAAATATAATTGGTGAATTAGGCCTATTTATAATAGATATTTTTAATATTTGTAGCTTTTATCAAAAAAGTCAAATACTATCAAATACTATTTAATTTATTATATAAATTAAAAAATATTTAAAAATAAAATGAACAATGATTATAGAAATGATAAAAATAATTTAATATTTAATAAAGTAAATAATAATATATTTTTATTAACCATCTTTTTATAGTTTCCTTTCAATACAACAAATGAGCCAAGTGTCCAAAAAACTATTTTAGGTAAAAAAAGAAATTTAGAAAATATCCGACAATCTTTTGCAAAAAAAATTAAACTAGAAGCAAATAATTTTTCTTTTCATAATACAAATGAAAAAAAAACATCTTTATCTGCTTCAAAAAAGCCTCAAGAATTACTTCAATTATATAATATGGAGCGTTCAATTTGCATGTCTTGTGTTAAAACCAAAAATAAAAAATATCAAAACAACAAATTTATTCCTTGTATTCCTATTCCATTTTCTCAATCATCCTAAAAAAGACCATTTTTGAATAAACCATTTTTTTTTTATTTTTTTGTTTTTAAAACCTACTTCATTTATTAACGTTGATTCTTTACTGAATTTTATTTTATTATTAATACTCCTCTTTAAATCTGATAAAAAAACAGTCAACCTCAAAATAAGACCCCTCCAACAAATTTTTTTTTATGGCCCTGGGGTGTTTTATTTTTTAGTTTATGGCATTTTTTAAATATTCAGAAATATACTTTATTTTTATTTTTAAAGTATTAATTATTTTTTTATTTTATTTTTAAATTAAAAATCTTCATTAATAATGATGATTTGAACTTATATTTTATATCTTTAATTCATAATTTAATTTTAGCGAATTATCTTAGGTCAATAGATAAATAAATCAAAAAAAATTCTCATTAATAAAGAACCATTAAAAATAATTTTTCTATTTATAGATTAACATTTTCTTTAATATAATATATAACTTATAATAAATAAAAAATTATTTAAGTACCACATTCTTCATAAAAAAATATATTTTTCCATTTGTAATTTTATTACCAAAAAAAATATATGATAATTTTGTTTTTACTAATTATTTTTAAGACAAAATGGGGGGGTGTATATGGAGTATGGTATGTCATTTAAAAAGAAGGCAAATATCAATAAATTTGGAATTCTTTCAAATCCCAATTCAATAATTCAGCAAAAAACTTCAAGCAAAGTCCTTTTTAATAATTTTAATAATACAGACAAACAAAATAATATGGCCAAATTGAATCTTAATAGTTATTTTAATAAAAAAACTCACAATTCATGTACTAAATTAAGTGACAAATATCTTCATTTTGGTAGCGAGAAAAATTTAATAGATAACAAAAATTCAAAAAATGTTTTATTCAGTCAAATTAAAAAATCAATAACAGAATTTGAAAATGAAGAAAATGAAAAGAAGAAAAAAGAGAAAAAAAATAAAAACAAAAAAGAGAAAGAAAAATCAAAAAAGCCCCGACCCAAAAAAATAAAAAAATTATCCGAACTGCTCATCCCCCAAAAAAAAAGTATACTGCATAACCCCAAAAGTAAAAACCCAAATGCAACTGAATTGATACCTTATAAACAACTTCAAAGAAAACGATTCAGAACAGGAATATTTAAAAAGATAAAAAAATACAAAAAAATGAACGAAGAATTCGATGAATTAGTCATGTTAAAACAACTAAAAGAAGCAGCCAAAAATGGTGGGTTGGAAAAAATAAATGAAGCCGAGAGCTTCGAGGAAGATTTTTTTGAGCCAAATGAAGACTTGGGCTCGTTTGACTTTGAATTAAATCATAATAACTCCATTCAGCCGGTGCAGAAGCCAAATGCTTTTATTGGCCAAAAAAAATTTGATGGAAAAAAAAGAAATTCGATTTATTATAATAATAATATTAATTTGTCTTTGAGAAGATTGTATACTGAAAATGCCAAAGAATCAGAAAAAAAATAATTCCTAATGCTCTTACATAAAAAACGCTTGATCATAGCTTTAAACACAAAAATTCAAAAGTTAAAATTAATACTAATAATAATGAAGCCAATGATGGAAATGATAAAAAAAATAGTTCGAAATCGCCTGGAATTAAATTTTTAATGGATGTAAAATATAGGATAAATTCACTTCTTAGTCATAGACACTTATCAATAAGTCCTGTGAGTAAAATGGATCAAAGGCAACTAATGAAAAGTTTTTACAAAAAGCAAAAATCGATAGTGGATATATATACTTTTTCAAACAGAGTATATAAAACTCATATGAATAGTTATCATAAATATCTTAAAAATAAGCAAATTATGCGAGGAAAAAATTTTTCGAAGCAATTGGCCTTTCTTGAGAAGGAAAAAGAGAAATTTGGCAAGGGGAAAACTAGGATAAAATGAAGTGGGCAGTCTCCCCTGATTAAATTATACAAAATTATTATATGAAGTACAATTAAAAAACATATTGACAAATTCATTTAATACTATGAGAATTTTCAAAGAAGGAGACCAAGATTTAGACTTGGATAATTTAGATAAAATTAAAAAACTTATAAAAGACTAAGAAATTGAAATGACCCATGTATTAATTTTTTTATCTTTGAATCGAGCGGGATTTGACTTTGGGTGATTATTAAGATTTAAAAGTATCTGATATTCCCAGTTATATCAAAAGAAACTTTGCAAAAAAAAATGTTGGAAAATATCATAGTTCTAGAGGAGTCTATTTTGGGTAGATAAAAATAAGATTAATATTAATTTACATATAATTTATTAATTTAAGCTATTTATCCTTTATATAAAAGGCTCCTATCTTAACTTTTCTTTGGACCCTTCCCAGCTGGGCTTAGTTTCATAGTGTATTGAATTAAATAAATAAAGATTTTTATTTTGAAATAAAAAACTCTTTCTTTTTTTAAAAATTAAAGAAGATAATTTAAATATAATTAAAAAAGCCAATTTGGGTAATCCTGCTTATAATAACCATGAAGGAAAAATAAAAAGCAATTTTTATCAAAAAATTCAAAAATTTAGATTAAAAAACACAA
>JAJJKM010003802.1:0-12320 GCA_023805625.1 Epidinium cattanei
TTTGAAATAGGTATAGAATGAAATTTGAAATAGATTTGAAATTAATTGAAATATAAATGAAATATGAATGAAATATGCTTAAAAATTTGAAATTTTTATGCATGTCCATATTATTTCATATTTACCTTTAAATAATTTTGCTTTAAATTATGCATACTCAGTAATAAGTTTCAACCAAATAAGGGTAGAAGAAATATAAAAAATGAAATTTAATATTATTGCTTTTAAAAATATTAACCCCGAAAAATTTACGATTTCATATAAAGAAAAAAATAAATATTATTTAGTAAAAATAATTAATAAATATTTGAATTGTAAATTATCAAAAAGTGAATGGGGATTGGGCCAAATCCCAAATCCCCAATATAATAATCAAAGATAAGTTTTTTCCTATTTAAAAATATTAAAAATTTAGATTTAATTTTAAAATGAAAAAAAATAAAAAACTTTATCACTATAAAAAGCATGGTAAGGAAAATATTGATCATAAAAATTTTATTATTTTATTTTTTATAGACACCTAAAAATTGTTATTATTGTATTATTTGTTTTATATTTAATTTTTCTTGTAAAATCATCGAAAATAAAATTAGTAACAAATGAAATAAATTTTGAATATCACAAATATGAAAGAGAATTAATAACTGAAAGAATGAAAAATAATTCTTGTTGGGAATTATTATACAATGAACCTTATTTTATTAATGGAATAATTAGAAAATTTAATCCAAAAAAATATTTAGAAATAAGGGTTTCTAGAGGGAGTTCTTCAATATTAATTTTAAATGCAATTAAAGACATAGAAAATTCATTCTTAATTTCAAAGGACATTAATAATATATTTTACAAAAATCCAAAATTAGAAGTAGGATATAACACAAAAAATTTCCCAGAAATATTAGATAAATGGAAATTATTAAAATTATTGACAGAAAAGCAACCACATCAATTTTTAGAAAAATTAAATATAAAATTTGATTTTTTATTTTTAGATATGTTCATTCAAATCCTGGAGAATTAATTAATATAATCGAAATTTTTCCTTTTTCAGAAGAAAATGCATACTAGCTCGTCTACAAGAACAGCAATATGAGATAAAATACCTTGATACAATCCTATAGGATATTGTAGACATATCCTTGCTTGCCCATCCTATTGATTTTAAGAGCAGGGCAATTCTCAACTATAAGGGAGGCCATATAAAGGTAAACTCCCGAATATATCACTTAAACCTGAAGCCAGATATATTCTTTGAGAGTTCCTGGATGTCAGGCTAGTTCTTCTTCCCTTCTCCAGAAAATGTAAATGTAAAAAGATGCCAAATGATATCCCAAATCCCAATATAAAATATTTATTTGAATATAATAATCAATTTCAAAAAAAATAAATAATTTATATAAATATTAAAAAAAAATATATGAAAAAAATGCTAATAAAAATTAAAATTTTCTTCAGAAAAATAATAATAATTTGAACATTTTAGTGAATATTTATACAAATAGAACTATTCTTCTTTTTCTATTTTATCAGATAAGTTATCCTGGACCATAAAGGACTCCAAAATGATATTTTGAGGATCTTTGCCATTTAAATCTATATTTTTGCAATATGATTTTAATAGGTTGAATAAATCATTTTTATAAACTTCTTCATCATTTTTTTTCACATAATTAATTATTAATTTATTCATCTTTTCATTTTCAACGAAATTATCATTCTTCTTAAGTTTATTCCAAATATTGGAAATCAGAATACTTTCATCAAAGTCATTTATATTTTCCATAAATTTTTTAATTAAATTTTCTTTGATTATATTGCTTATTGCTATTTCATTTAGGCCAATTTTCTCAAAATCACTTTTAATTCTATTAAAAGTCTTAATGTTAGATATTATGAAAAAATAGGAAAATACAAGAGTAAGATAATATATTTCTTCAGGGCATTCTTTATTATCATATGATTTTACCATATCAAATTCTTTTTTCGGGTTTAAAGGAAGTTCAATTTCATATTTATTTAATAAATTGTCAATATTAAAAAACTGAGATATTTCTTCTATTTTTTCGGCTATATTTGATAAATAAGAATATAAGAAAGATAAATCATTATTAAGTGTTGTTCTAAATATTTCACATAAATTCATAATTTCATTATCACTTGATTTTTGCTCACTGCATTCTTCAATTATTTTAGTCAAATTTAAAGAAGAAAAGTTCTTTTCTAGAATTGGGCCTTTTTTTCCATCTAAATATAAATTTAAAGATTGTTGAAGTGTTATATAACTTGAAGTTGAATAAGTTGATTTCATCATGTTCAATTTTTTAGCAAATTCATTCAAAGTAGAATTTATTATTGAATCATTATCTTCTAATGAATAATTATAATTCAATTGAGATTCCATCTTTTCTTCGACTTTTACTTTTTCATTCAAAATTTGTATAGCTCTATATTTTATTGGACATATCTTATTATTAGTTATAATTATTTCATTATTATTTAGTCCATTTTTTGTATTATTTCTTTGAGTTGAATTATCTTCTTTTTTATAATCATATTTATCATTATCTTTATCCTCAAGGCCTTTTTCTTTTTCTTCTTCATTTTCAAGTCTTTTTATTTCATCAGCTAGAAGTATATTAATTGAATGAGCTTTGTTGTGAATTTGGAAGTTAAACTCATCCCCAAATTTCCTTTTAATAAAAAAAAATAAATTGCATATAATAGCTTTATCTATTTCTTCTTTATTTTCACTTAGACTTTTAAAGCTAATTACATTCATACTATTTTTAGAATTTTGAATATCAAATTTATCAATTTCATCTTTTGCCTTGTTAATTAACATTTGTAAAGACTTTATATATTTAGATTTTAATGTTCCTACTTCTTTATTTTCTTCAAAATCTTTAGGTTTATTCTTTTTTGCATTTGATATCTTTGTTAATTTTTCCGCTATTTTCTCATTTGAAAGAGTAAGTAAATATTTTGTTGGTTGGATATCATTTAGGTTGGCTTTAAAATTTTTTAGCATTGCCTCTCCTATGATATTACCGACTTTCCTTCTCAATTCAAAGTCTAATTTAAAATTCATTTTTAAAGAAAAGACTTTGAATAATTCCATAGAAAATTCATTTAATTTATTTTTCAATTTCAGGTAGTTGATTTCTTTACTTAAATTAAGATTATTTTTATCAACTTTAAATTTTGCTATTGCTAAGTCTAATGTATTTATAATATTAAACATTTGATTTTTTAGAGAATTATAATAATTTTTCTTGCGAAACATTCTTGGAAGTTTATGGCTTTTATATTCATCCCTTATTTTATTTAATTTATAATAATCATTTACACTTCCATCACAAGCATTAGAAATAAGATTGGAATAATACAAATTAAATTCTGGATTATCAAACTCCTTGCATAAATAAGAATTTTTATCAAGATTATTTAAATAATTATTCTTTATTTCTATTCCTTTAGACGCCTGATTTTGCTGAATAAATTTTACAATATTATTGGCTAAAATGCTATTTAAAAAAATATTCATTGTCATTTTTGAATTAGTAACATTTTTAATATAACATGAATGGAATAGCCTTGCTAGTTTATATAGCCTTTTAAAGCATTCATTAGAAGGTTCAATTATATGTTCTAAATTCATTTTTTGCTCCAATAAATTTGGGCAATTTATATGAAGATGCCCTTCATTACATTCTTAGCATAAGTTTATTTTGCAAACAGGGCAAAAAAATTGATATTTAAGTAAATGTTCATTACAAAAATACTGGCAATTTATTAGGCTCATAATAGTACTATCTTGTTTATTATTTTTTGAAGATATTTGAATATTTGGTAAATAAGGAATTTTATCATGTTCTTTAAAGCATTTTCTGCATAGAATATATTTGCATTTTATGCATATACTATTACATTTTTTCTCACAATATTTACATTTAAGACTGAAAGGCTCACATTTTTGATTTAAATTAACATTTTTTTCTATATATTTGCCATTGAAACAATAATGCACTAAAGAAAAGTTTGAAGCAGATGAAAATCTGATAGAATATTCTGGAAATTCATGGCATTCAAGACAGAAAGTATTTGCTATAATGCTATCATCAAAATCAATATCATTCTGATTATCAATTTGGATTAAATCTGAATTGTTTTCCATTTTAATATAAAATTAAGAAAAATATTTTATTTATATAATAAATTGGTTCAAAATAATTATTTTTTAATTTAAAAAATAATAATTCTTGGCTTAATGCATTTTCATTATCAAGATAAACATTGTTATTAATTTCAAAGGACCTAATATATTCCTGTCTATCTTTACCTTTAACTTTTTTACAAGAAAGACCTGAAAATATCTCAGGTATAGAGATTACTTTAAATCATAGAAGAATAACTTGCACATCATTTTGTAGGTTTGCTCAAAAAAATTACCAGATGATTTTTTTTGCTCCTTAAGGCTTTACTTAAAGAAACTATATCTAGATAAAAGAAATAAAACAGTGAAATCTAAGTTAACCTTATTAATCCGGTCTAAAATGATTAAATCATTTCTAGCACTTATATTAGGAAAAGCCAGATAGAATGCCTAATTACCTCCTTTTCAAGTCATTTAATATGCAGCAAATCTTTGTAAAGATGTCAGGAAGAATGATTCTATGATTCATCACATTCTGCATAACATCATATTAAGCCTTAAAGAGGTCTATTATCTTAACTCACACTAAAAATAATTTATTAACCCCTTAATTTTATTCATTTTTTCATTAGAAAAAAATAATATCAAATACCCTAAATCACTAAAAATACCCCCCTATAAAAAAATTTTTTTGGAAGCCAATTTTGTACTTTTTATTTTTTGCTAGATAGGCATATTATATTAACTTTTTTTATTTAATTAAAGAAAAAATTTTATTAATTAATACAATTTTATCCTACCCAAAATGCATATTTTCATTAATTGATTTATTATATGTATATTAGTATTACTAATAGATTAATTTAGTATTTTTATTTTTTGTTATAAGGGCATACTATATAAACTTATTTATATAACTATAGAAAATTATATTTATTATTTGGAAATATGATGATTTTTTTTCTGTGTTTTACAATATAACGTATATTAGTGTTTTTAAGAACATAGGGGAGGGATTAATATAAAAATTATTGTTTCCTTTTAAAAATTTTAGGGGGTGTATTATTAGAGGACAAGTTTTAAATTTAAAATCTGAACTTTTTGGAGGGAGATTATTTCTAGGAATATAATATTTTTAATTTTACTAAAATATTATTTTTATTATAAATTTAAAATTTAAATAGAAGTAGAGAAATAAATGTTTTAAAAATATATTCTTTGTTTTTATTTATAGAAGGTATTTGAATATTAGGCACAACTTGGACTAGATAAAATAAAACCTGATATTATTATAGAAAATGAAATATTATCCCAATATTATCCCAATAATGGATTTTACAATTTTGAGATATATAGTATTCCTCTAAATAATGCCCCCTATAAAGTAAACTTGATATTTTTTTGGAGGGGGCATTATTCCAAAATTTTAAAAAGACTATATAACATACCATATTCCTCTAAATAATGCTCACCCACTACAAAGCAAATTTGATATTATTTTGGGGTGGGCATTATTCAAAGTCAATTTTTAAAAATGATTTTTGAGATTTTAGGGAGCATTATTTCAAGGAATACAGTAATTATTTTGAAAATTAAGAGATTTTTGTAATTTTTCATATCCATATCTTGTTCTTTTGACTTTTTATCATATTCATTTAATTTTTGTTCCAATTTTTGTTTTTCTTCTTTTAGCTTCTCTATTTATAAATTATATTTATCAGAATTCATTTTATTTTCTTTTTCCTTCATTTTCAATTGGGCCTTATATTCTTTTTCCTTTTTATCAAAATTTTTTTCTTTTTCTTTCCTATCTATTATTTCTTGAAATGAATTTTTTGAATCTATTAAAGATTTAAAGGAGAATTTATTATTCAAATTATTTTCATCTTTATAGTCCTCATTTCCTTCACCTAGTAATGCTTTTTGCATATTATTAAATTTCTCATTGAAACTATCTTTATTTGGTTCCTTTAAATCTTTTAAATCATTTAAATTTCTTTAATCTTTTATTTCTTTGGAATCTCTCATTAGTGTTCCTGTTATATTATTATTTACATTAGTTTCTCTTAATTGGGATATAAATAATTGATAATCTTCTTCTGATGATATATAAATTTCATCTTCCTCATTATGATAAGTTATATTTAAAAACTTTTGAGAATTTTCTTCTATTTTAAATTTATTAATAAAAATAGTGAACAATTCTTGATATGTATTAGGTATTGGTTTTTCAAAGCTTTCTGATGAAAAATTTATTTTTAGTTTTCTTTGGGAAAAATCTTCCATTTTTTTTATATTTTTTGTTCATTTTATTCCATTCCTTGTTAAATTTATTAAATAAGAATTTATTTAAATTTGTTCAATTGAGTTTCCGTGTGCAAAGACTTCTAAAGCACATATACCATCAATCACTAATCGGTGCAATGAAAACATTACCTTACGATGAAGCCTTTGTGGCCTTTATGTTTGATTCATCAAACGGAAAGGTGTTAAGGTCTCAATTGATTATTGTAAAGTATCTCCAAGAAAACTTCGGCTTCCCATTTAAACTTAAAGAACTCTATGAACTTTGGGGATTAGATTATGATGAGGAGCTAAACAAAACAAGAAATGAAGAGGAACTTAGTATGGCTGAAAAGATGACAAAACTTAGACAAACGGAGATAGCTAGTAGCCAATGGAAAATCAAATCAGTAAAACAAGTACTGCATGAAAGATTACAAAAACACGATGAGGAGAAGAAATCAGCGAACAAGTTACCCTTAACTTGCTTTAAACTAAAGCACTATCAAAACATATCTAGAAGAGAGATGACAGGAATTCCCATACACGGTACAAATGAAAGGGAATTCTACAGGAAGAAAATGAACAAAAGAACTTGGAACGAAGCGTTTGGAAACCAGTACAAATCATTCATGGGAGGCCGACCGTCTTTACTTCAACCAAACACTGATATCAAAGCCACAAGACCAAGAAGAAATGTAGTCTTTTCCACTGCCAACGTAAACAAACAAATCTTTGAAATATTTGAAATTAAAAACGATATACCTAGGAAGATCATTAAATCTCAATTTTCTAATGAAAGAGTAAATGAATTGGTAAAACTGTGTAAGAAGGAACAAAACTCAACTCAAGTACGAATATGCTACCTTGAAACACCAACAAACTTAGCTGAAATTATCTACACTTTTGATCCTGGAATCATCATATTTGAGGGAAAATCCGAGTCTATTATGAGACATTGTTTACTATTTTATGAAATTTTAGAAACTAAATCAATGTCTAAGAATTTCACCATCGTTAATAGACTCGTAGATAAAGGAAACAATCTTGTGAAATGGAATGATTTACATGTTAAATTCGGTGCTACTAGCTTAAATGACATGATTCACATTGGTAAATTAATCTACATGGTAAAGATACAAAATGAAACTCAAACCTTATTTGTTTCTGAAGTTACTGGAGACCTTAAACCCAAGACCAATCAAAACTATTAAAAGAATAAGGAAATGGCCTAAATTGAACTACAAAAGTATGAACAACAAAGTATGCTACCCAAAAATTGATCCAAAATGAAAAATTATTATAATCCAAAGATACCCTTAACTAATTTTCAGCAAATTTTAACAAACTAATTTTGAGTAATTTTGGCTAATTAAATCTAACTTCTTAAGAAATTATTATAATGCTGGATGATAAAACCTGAAAATTTAAATAATTTTATAAGCTTAACTATTTATTAAATAATTATTAATTTACTTAACAAAACTGAGTGACATTAAATAAGAAATTTAATCTAAATTTAATGGGGATTGGGCCCAAACCCCATATTTATATGAAATATTAAAATTAATTATAAAATTCTAAAAATATTTAAAAAATAATTTAATATAAATTAATATTTTTTTGTAAATAATTTATATTAAAATATTATAAATGCCAAAAAATTTTATAATATTTATCTTAACATTATTTCTTTTCCAGATATCATTATGTGATGTAAATAAAGAAAATAGAAAAAGGATGGAAAAATTATATGGAGAGAATAAAGAAATCACTGGAGATTATAATAAAGATTTATCTGTTACATGTAACAATGGAATATTTGTTGGTACCAAAAAAGAAGATGTTATCTCTTTTAAAGGAATTCCTTTTGCTAAACCACCAATAGGTGAATTGAGATGGAAAGATCCAATATTAGCAGAAGATGATACTAAAGTATATGAAGCTTATTATTATGGGAAAGCACCTATTCAAACTGAATGGGAAAATGAATTAGGCTCTTATTACCCAAAAAGTGAAGATTGTCTTTATTTGAATATATGGGTAAATTCTAAAGATACTTCTAAAAATAAACCTGTTATGGTATTTATTCATGGAGGTTCATATGGTTGGGGATCTACTAGTAATCCTTTATATGAAGGATATAACCTAGTAGAAAAATATTCTGATATTATATTTGTAAATATAGCATATAGATTAGGTATGTATGGATTTATTAATTTATCCTCATTTGAAGGAGGAGAGAATTATAAAACAAGTAATATTTTAGGATTATTAGATCAAATATGTGCTTTGAAATGGATACAAAAAAATATTAAAAATTTTGGAGGAGATCCAGAAAAAGTTACTCTAATTGGACAATCAGCAGGAGCAGGTTCAATCTCCTTATTACTTTTAATCCTTTAATTTCTATATAGAAGTAGAATTTACTTTATGAGAAATAATAAAATATAAAAGGCTAATAGATGGAACTGACGGGCTATTTAAAAGAATACCATAAAACCCTGTTCAATTCCCCTTGATGAATAACTAGATGGTTTTTTTGGAGTGGGGAGGATTGAATAGGGTTTATAAATATATATCCAAAAAAAAAGAGGTAATTTTATAAAAGTAAATTTAATATAAAAATATTAATAAATCAAGGGGAGAGAATTATTTAGGGTTTTTGCTTAGAATATCAAAAGAATTTTTTTGATAGGGATGAGGATTATATAGGGGGTAGTGACCAAGGTTTTTCATTAATTGCACAAAGTGGTTCATTAAGCCTTACTTTCTCTCCACAAGAGAGTAAAAAGCTTGTAGAGAAATTAAAAGAGAAATTAGGTTCATCAAAAATTGTAGATTTAATATTTCTTTCAGAAGAAAAATTACCTTCTTTATAAGAATATATTCTCTCATTTAGTTTACTAAAGGAAGGTTTAAATCTTTCCAAATACATTCAAATTAATCAGGTACTAAAATTTTTATTGGGGAATAAATTCAAAAAGTAGAGTAATAAAAATAAATAAAGATATAAGTGATTATGATAATTTCCCCGAAAGAGATGGAATTAATTTACCTATAGACTTATATGAAGAATATAAGTCTGGAAAAGGGAAAAATGTAGATATGTTATTGGGTAGTAATCAAGATGAAGTAAGATATTGGATTAAATCAATGGACTATTATACAAATCTTATTAGTGGTGAAATAATCTATAAATTAGGATTCCCAATTTTATTTGAAACCGATCTTAAAAGAATGAGTCTTGAAGACAAACAAAATGCTTATGATTTTAAGAAAATTCAAAGTGGAGAAAAAGTATGGAAAATTACAGAATTTTATAATGAGGCTGTTTTTAGAATTCCAATGAATAAACACCTGAATACCATTCTGATGCTGGAGGTAATACTTATGTATTTTTTTGGAATTACCCTGGAAAAGATAAACAATGGGTGCATGCCATTGGGTTGAATTACCATATGTATTGAATAATTTAAAAGAAAGCCAAGTTGTAGGAGATGAAGCCAATATTAATCTTGCAAATGAAGTTCAAGATATGTGGATAAACTTTGTTAGAACGGGAAATCCTTCAACAAATAAAAACACTTGGGAAAAATATAATTCTGATACAAGAAAAACTATGATTTTAGGTAAGGAAATTAAAATGGAAGAAGATTACAAAAGTGAACAAAGGGAACTTATCGAACCCTTACTTAAATATTATATGAACGGAAACTTTTTGCAAATGTCTTATGATGTTTTCCAGGTTTATAAAATTGCTGCTTTAGCTGTTTCAGGCTTAGTAATTTTTGGTTTAATTTTAAGAAGAATAAATAAATTTATATAATCAAATATAATCTTTGATTAATTATGAAAAATATTTATTAAAAAAAGTAATTACAATATTTTGGCAGATTTTAAGATATCCCTTTGAAATAGGGAGATTCCTTAAAATCCTTCATTTTTTATCAAAACCTTTCAAAATATAATCACTATTAGGGAGTGGGCTTAATCCCCATATATTTATTCACCAAAAAATATCATAATCTGTAAATAATAATATAGTTTTTTTAAGCCAATTATCTAAATTGATTAATATTTAAAAATAAATTAAAATTAAATCATTTTAATGTTCCATTTAAGTCTTGATATTTATTAGAAAAAAAATAATTTATTTTAGATGGAAAGATAAAATGGGATCCTTCAATTCAGCCAATTATAATATTCTTTTATTTATTATTTTTATATAAAACATAAGATATATATACAAATTAGGGTTATTGAGGATATAATTATTAATTCTATTATATCATCTTCTAAAATAAAATAATTTCAAAATGCCCTTCACTTAAGTTAATTCAACATATTTACCATAAATATCACCATAAATACCCTGTTATTATAATCCCCCCACCAAAAATTTCAAAATATGCCTGTTCTATTTTTATTATAGCTCCACTAAAATTCCCTAATTTTACGTCACCATAATCACCCCCCACTCAAAATTTCCTAAAAGAATTTCACATAAGGATTTATGGAGATGCTTAGGGTATATGGATTTAAGTAAAAATAAATTATCTATAAAATTTATAAATATTTAAAATAGCTTCTATATTTTCATATATATTATAGCTTTTTACCTTAATGACAATTTTTATAAATAATAAATAATAAAAAGCAAATAAAGTTCTATCTATATACAAATTCATATAAAAATTAATTTATTCTTAATTTATTCTTTTATTGTAAATCTAAGTCATAAAGTATTTATTCCATATTACTTTAAACATTAAAAAACTTTTTTTAAAAATGTCATTTATATTTCCATTATTTCGAATTTTTACTATTTAGAAAATTATAGATTTAATTTTTCAATTATTACAAATGAAATTATATATTATTAATGATTTATACTATATATATATAAATTTGTGAGAAAGGGCAAATTAAAAACTGGAATTTTTTTTAAATGGGAAAATTCGAACATATAATATAATATTTTATGAAGGACCTGCTATGAGGATACCAAAGAAAAATAGTGCCATATAACAAAAAGTTTGTCATTATATGTCTTTCCCCAAAATTACGACCCCTGTTAAAATTTTTTCTGAAAATTAAATCTGTTAAATTTTTTCCATGAAAATTACCCTAGTTAAAAAATATAATACCGTAAGAAATGGCCTAATCCCCCCTGAGACTATTTTTTTTATAAATTCTGGAATGGGGGATTAACTCAAAAAAAAGAGTAAGAATGGTTAGGTAATTTAGGTAACAAATGTTTGAGGGGGAGGATTAGGCCACTGTTTACGGTAAAAGAAAATTACTTTAAAAGATAATTCAATCTGACAACCTAGATATCTGTTGATCCTGAAAATTCACCCCCCTAGAAAAAACTTTTTAAAGAATTAAATAATAAATAATATATAAAATAAACTATAAATAAAATACAATATTTAAGCAAATAACTATTAAAATAATATTAATTTAATTAAATTTAAATTATATTTTTAATGTTCAAATAAAGTATCAATTATTAATTTAATAATAAGCTCCAATAATAATAAAATTAAATAACCTATTATCTTAAATTATTTTTTTCTTTTCTTAATTTTCTTTTTATCCTTTTTATCCTTTTTACTTTTTTTAACTTTTTTATCCTTTTTAACTTTATTATAATTATTTAATATTTCTTCTT
This sequence comes from Epidinium cattanei, assembly GCA_023805625.1. Classification (NCBI taxonomy): domain Eukaryota; phylum Ciliophora; class Litostomatea; order Entodiniomorphida; family Ophryoscolecidae; genus Epidinium; species Epidinium cattanei. The sequence continues at coordinate 12,114 of JAJJKM010003802.1, forward strand.
TTTTATCAAGATTTTTATGGTTAACTTTTTGAGAAGTTATAGCCTGCCATGTTTTTGAATTAATTTTTTTAAGAAGAACACAATCTGCTATATATTCTTCACCAGTTCTTAATTTAATATTTTTATTACTATAATCTAATGATATTTTAATAACGTAATAACCAAACGAAGCTTTTTTTAATACTTTTACTGGTATTTTTTCAGCTA
>JAJJKM010003803.1:0-12130 GCA_023805625.1 Epidinium cattanei
GAGGTGAGGGGATTAAGACCGGGTTTAAGGTATTAAAATTCTTTTTTCCCGTCTTAATCCCCCCTCCCCCGAAAAAGTCTCTATTTTTCTCTAGAGAGGGGGATTAAGACGGGATTTACGGTATTTGGACTATTCTAAAAAATAAATTCCTATTTTAGAATTTTTGTATTAAAAAATGATTTTAACAATAATTTAATCTTAAATAATTTTATTAATCAATTACCGCATTCTTTGAAATATTACTCCCTAGAAAGAAATTGAATTATTGAATTTGTTCTCATATCCACTGGCCATTTTTCTATTTCTTCATCAAATATTAAATCCAGGAAATAAAACAAAATTTTTTTATATCTTTTTTTTTAATATTATTAAATAAAATATTTTATAATGTAGGGACCATTTTTTCAATGAAATATGAAAATCGGAAGGTTGGACCTTAAATAAAATTAAAATTTAAAATTTTGAATTGAAACGCCCCTCTTTTTTAGAATTTATAAAGGACGATATTCAGATGAATACTATATTTTTCTATGGTAAATTATTGATTCTGAAAAAAGTATTGTATTCCACTTTGTCGTTTCCCCAAAAAATTCTAAGATTGACTCAAAAATAGAGGGAGGGAAATAACAACTTGAAATCAGGTAATAATTTCTTTTTTTTTGTTTTTTTAAGAATTATTTATAAATTTTTGAGAATGTAGAGAAGTAAAAAATTATAATCTTTTATTAAAATGAATAAATTTAATGGGGAAGAAATGACAAAATTTTATTATAGAGAAAATAGTTTTTCAAAAAAAGGGGGAAATTGCAAAATATGGGAAATTAAAACTTGGAAAACTGTATATTTTTAATGGTATAAAATAAGTCAAATATTGAAAAGAATTATTGAAGTTAATATGATATTTATTATCTAATAAAAAAGAGATATATTTTTTTATAAAAATTTACCAAAAGAGAATTGTCATCACTTACTTTAATATTTATAATTCATCCTAAGGTTCAATATCTTTTTCATTAAAGGTAATGCTATAATTTTTAATGTATTTTAACATTTTTATCATAAAAGGAGAAAAAAATAGACATAGCTTTTCCTTTTCTATTTAAGGCATCATTTCCTAATTGCTTTAATTTTATATGTAAAATGAATAATAATTTCTTTTCTCAGTTTCTTAAAATTTAGTGATCCTTAATGATTTTTGTGATATTTCATTATATTTAAATTTCGCATTGTTATTCAATTATTTTATAAGATTTTTTTTTTACTATTTTAAAATTATGCTAATAATTAAATTAAATGAATTTTCATTTTTTTTTTTCTATTAGCTTTATTACTTTATGGAAATCTTTTATTATTTTTAAGTCGAAAAGGATTTTAAAGCGTCCTATTCGCGCCCCGTCCTGGACGCGTCCTGAAAATTTTATCGTGTAGCTACCTGACAAAAAAAATTTCACCATCGTATACCTACCTGACAAAATTTTCAGGACGCGTCCTGGACGGGACGCGAATAGGACGCTTTAAAATCCATAATCTTTTTAAGTATTTCTTTTGTATTATCTAACAAAGGTTTGTATCTCTGTAATCATCATAAATTTTTCAAGGTCTTTTAAAAAATGAAATTTTGAAAAAAAAAATATGGTAAAAAAAATAATGGGGATTGGCTGGGATTATGTCATAGGAAGATAGCTAGGGTGCCTAAGTATCTAAATCCCCTATCCCCATACTTTTTTTACATTATAAAATATAGGTCCGAAAATAATTTGCCATACTATATATTTCTTTTAGTTTATATATAATACTAGTATTACAAATACTTTTATCTTTGATTAATAAAAAGGATTTTAAATCTTTATGATTTTTCAAAACATGTTCACTCCTTAAATTTTTACTTTATCCTTTTTCTAATTTTAGATTTTTTTCAACATTATTTTCATTCAAACCCAAATTCACCAATTCACCTTTTTTCTTTTTTTGTAAATTGTAATGAAATCTAGGAATTATTCTAAATAAATAAAAATACCAAATATATTAAATTAAGATTTAATTAAATAATTATAGGATCTTCAAAAAAAGAAGATTACTTTTTAATGATATTCCTTTATTTTTTAATGAAGTTTATGAAAAATAAAGGTTCCATAAATTAGTTTCATAATATTAATAATATCAAATTAGGAATTGTAACAAAGGTTAAACAATTTTAAAACCTTTTATGATAATAAATATAAAAAATAAGGATTTAAGCCAAGATTTGATATAATTGCATGAATTAATTGCTTTTCCAAAAGAAGTAAATTTATTAAAAAATTGTAAAATAGAATTAAATTATAATAAATAAAGGAAAATAAAAAAAGTACTAGATTAAACAAAAAAAATAAACCAACCTAAAAATTCAAACAAAAAAATAAAAAAATATAAATACAGTCTTTAACTGATATTAGGTTCATTGTGAGCCAAACTTAATTTGTGGTTCCTCTACGCCTAGGACACTAGAATATCGAACCCCCTAGGCATTTTAGCACCCTCTGACTCATCAAATATTCTATAATATAAAATTTATATAATTCATATAAAAATTTTAACAGAATTTTGGCCCCCTCCGCCTGGAACCCATTGGGATTCTTAGAATCCAAAAAAAGACAGTATTTAGATAATAAAATATAAAAATAAACCTCAATATTCCAAATTTTAATGATACTTAGTTTATTCATTTTTTTTAACTCTCAATTATAATTGTAATAATATTTAATATTTTCTTGTTAGTTATCTTCATCATGTTATGATTTTTATCATATTGTATTGTTCCATGAAGTATAGTTGTGCATCCTTCTCTATTATCTTAAAGTACTTGGACTCCATCAGCTTACTCATCCTTTCTTTGGTTCCATATCTTATCTAGTGTAACATCCTAATTTTTAAGTTGTCAATTTCTACTTATTGTTTCCCTAAGTCTTCTTCATTCTTGTCCTCTTTTATAAAGTTGTTGAATGAGTCCTCCTTATGATGTTCATACCTTCTTTTTTTATATTTACCTTTATTGTAAATGTATTCTATTATATAGTCTATTATATGATTGTTAAGATTAGCCTTATTAAATCTATTTGTTCTATAATTATTATAATTTGTTGTACATTCTTTATTTTTTTATTTATTAATTTTCTAATAAATTTTATTAGCTTTTTAAACTTTATAAAATTCTTACAGCCTTTAAAATTATTATAATTAATAAAAATATCCAAATTTCTCCAAAATTTAAATTTCAGCTTTGGGATAAAAACTTAGTTGCTTTTTAGCTTATTTTTGGGATTTCCTAGTTTTCATGATAGAAAGTATTGAGGACATCAAGAATTTGTGTTTCTTCCTTCTTTTTCTCAGTTTTCTCCATTTTTCTTTTTTCATTATATTTGCTTAGGTTCTTTCTCATATTCCTTGCTCTCATTTTTACTCATAAGATTGGAATTATTCACTTAGGCATCATTTTGTGTGTGTTTCAAAGCACTTCTGACAGATTATGGGAAGAATCTTTGCTAATTCTTGAGTAGCCATTCTTTAATTTCATGAAAAACTTGAACTACATCATAGGCTATTTTTATCATGTTTCTGTCAATTTTGGCATCACCTTTTACAATATCATTGTAGGATTCTTCAGTGAACCATATTCTTCTGTCAATGTCTTCAAGTTCTTCTTTAGGATTAAGGTTTTATCCATTAATGATCCAGGACTAGATGAAATACATTAAATTCCTCATGTATCAAGGATATTTACATGCTGTTTCTGCATTCCAGCTTCTTTCAAATGTCTTCTTCTTCATCTTCGCACTAATTACTGATAATAAGGGTACAATTGTCTATGGTTTCCATTCTGAGGCAGGACTCCACACTGGAGATAAGCAACAAGGAGGTTTTGACATTTACTCTAAACAGTTATAATAGCACCTGCATATATTTATATCCAAAATTTTAATATGAAATAAAATTCTATATTAGGATAAAATTAAACTTAATCCCCCAAATGATAGAATAAAATTTTTTATAAAGAGGAGTAATAATGTGTTGATTTATTTCATTAATCCTTTATATTACCTATCAGGAAAAGGTAATAAATGAAAATTTTCCATAATGGGAGAGTATGAAAGAATAAAAAGTTAAAACAAAATTACCGTATTTTAACAATTTGTGCCCACTCTTCAATAAAAACAATTCTTTTTAGAGGGGAGCACAATTAGATAATTTTTCAAATATTCAAAATTTTTTTTCAAGGAGGGTACAATTAGATACCCTATTTTAAATGATTTTAAATGATTTTTTTAAGAAAAAAAAAATTTTTTTTAGGGGGGGGCAAAATTAGAAGATTTTTTCAAAATTTAAAAATTTTTTTCGAGGGGAGCACAATTAGACCGAGGGCACAAATTTTTAAAATAAGGTATTATTTTCATATATTAATATACATAAACCATGAAATAACAATCCTCTTCATAATAAAATGAGAACAATTTTTCTTAGGGGTGCTTATTTCAAAACTAAAAATCATATTTTTTACAAAATTTACAGATAAGAGATGAAGTTTTGAGAAAAAGTTCTTATTTCCTTGAGCTCATTATTTAATTTAAGGTATTTATTTCAAAAATAAATTTTATATATGAATAAATTTTATGGGAGATGATTAAGTTTAATTTTTGCTTAGGGAGTTAAAAAATTTTTAAAATGGGATAATATATACAAGGCTATTTTAAGCAGGCTTTTAAGGTAATTTTTTTTGGGTATTTAAGCAAGCTTAATTGTTATATTTTATTATATAGACAACTTATAATTTTTTATTTGTTTCCAAAAGTGTTAAATTATAGATTTCTTCTAAAAGAATTAAAATAATGAGCTCATCACAGTACTAAAACCATCCACAATATTCTCACCCATCATCCACAGTAAGCTAACCCATTATCCACAGTAAAATAATCCACTATCCAAAATAAGCTCACCTATTACCACAATAAGTTCACCCAACATACACAATAAACTCGCCCACATCTTAATGATAAAGCTAATCATATATTATATTAAAACTTATCATCCAAAGTAAATTAAAAGAAGAATTTATAAAAAGTAAATATATTATGTATTTTGCCTAGTTTATATAAAATAATTCTATAAAATATAATAAACTTATATTTGAATTAAATGTATTAGTTCTAATTTATAATAATGAAAAGAAAGAATATATACAACTTACAGAATGTTTCTATGATTAATAATATTGGCCATTATAATTTAATATTTATTCAGTTTTTATATATTAAAAAAAAATAATTCAGAGTCTCTAATAAAATAATTCAAAAAATATATAAAAACCTAATTTTCAGTCTTATCTCCTATAAACTTCGTTTTATAAATGTCAAAAGCATGAGCTTATATTAAAATCATATAAAAAATAAAATGAAAAAATATTAAAATAAATTTTTAAAATAAATGATTTAATAATTTTAAATTTTATTATACTTTAATCTTCTATAGATAGCTTCTATAAATTGAATGATAGTCTTAATATGTTTATTTATGAATAGTTTCTATCTTTCAAAGAAAAATAAAGGCTAATTTTATATTTAATCTTCGTTATCATCACCTGATGATGAACCATCTTCTCCTCCTACAAGAGGGAAATAATAGCAGTATAATCCATTTTCTTTAGTTGTTTTACTTTTTTCAGGCTTATTTTCCTTTAATTGGAAATCTTCAACATTTAACTTAATAACTAAACTAAAATCTCCTTCTTCTCCTTTACTATATGAAATGGCCTTTTCATCACCTTCATTTAGATTCAGAATTTTGTTTCCCTTTACTGTAATATTCCAAGTTTTATCAAACATCTTTGCTCTGCAACTTACTTTACATTCTCCTGGTATTTCCACTTGCACACATACATATGGTTTTTTATCTATAGTTATTTTGAAATATGCATATTTAGGCTCGAAATTAGCTCCATAGAAATTAGAAAATCCCAATTCATCAACTAAGCACCTTTTAAAAACTAAATGCTTTTGATCTTCTTCTTTATCTTTTGATTTTAATTTTATTTCAGATTCAGAATTTTCAAATTCTTCCAAAGATTCGATAGGATGGACCATCATTTTACTTGAATTTTCAATACATTGCTTTTTTACATCCTCTATAATAGGAAATTTATAATGTAATGGGAAAGCGTTGAATTGCCTACTAAGAAATTCATATGTAAATTGATTATAATAATCCCCTGCTTCAGTTCCATGCATTGCTAAAATTAAATGATAAATGATTGTATTTTTATCTTCTTCATTATTAAATTCTTCTATAAAATAAATATCATTAAATTCTTGTGAATTTTCTGTTTCAATACGTGAAACAGACTTCATTTCTTTTAGCTTGAATGTAGCTGATTTTAATAAGGTTTCTTTAATATAATCTTCTACTTGTTTTTTTAAGGAAAAAGTCTGTAAATTATGAATAACAAATAATGGTGGAGGAGTACTATGCTTAAACTTATTTTTATTTTCAGTTTTAATTCTATTTAATAAAGTAAATCGGGAATTAAAGTTCCTCCTTAAAAATTAATCTATTTTTCAAAAGATTTTTTAAATATAGTAAACTTTTTTAAATTCTAAAAAGAGCATAATACCGTAATTTTCATAATCCTGCCCTCCTTAGAAACCTGACCCCCCTTTTTTTGGCTTATCTGATCCTAAATTATTTTTTATATATTTCTAGTTAACCTTCCCCCTCAAAAACAAAATTTTATTTTATAGAAGGGGAGCAGGATTATAAGAATTACAGTAATACAAGATAAAGGCCTTTTTTATTTGAAAATCTAAATTTGCAAAGAAATTAACTTGAAAAAAAATTACTTCATTGGTCATATCATCCACTTTTTTTTCCATAAAAATGTGGGCTCTATTATTCCTAATTTATGGTAATTTTTGCTCAGGATAATTCAAAATACCTATAACAACAATTAAAATATTACTTTTTTGGATTATAAAATTTTGTATGAAATATTCAGTTAATGTTTTATCAGAAGCAATAATTTTTAACATTTTAAGAGCATCCTCTCTTGATATACTTGGATCATTTGTAAATTCGTCATTTTCTAATAGTGCATTTTCGAAACCTGCAGAATCCATTAGGATATACTTAACTTCTTTTCCATCTTTCATTTCTGGATATTTAATGCTAATACCTTCAGTTTTAATACTTGTACCATCTGGTAAATTTACATTTGATAATTTTGAAAGAACAAAAGATTTACCTCTATTCCTATTTCCGACAACACCAACTATTAAAACTTCTTTATCTTTCATAATATCATAATTTTTTTTCCCAATTTCTGTAAATTTAACTTTCCATCCTTTTATCATATGTCTTAAACTATCAATATCTACAATTATATCATAAAAGTTTTCTAATTTATTTCTATATTCACGATATCTTCCATTAAATGATTCAGTTATATTTTCCAATTTTTGATTTTCTTTTTCTAATTTTTCAAGCTTTTTTTTTAAAGCATCTATTTCATCTTCAGTCATTACCCTTTTAACATCTGGTGGTAAACTTGGATTTTCTCTTTTTTTTCTGCATGTTTCACAATACCATCACCAAGGGAGTGCTATAATATTAGATCCTGTTCTCTGAGAAGGATTACACTTTCTTCCACAATGTCCATCACAATATAAAGACTTGAAAACATTGTTAGCAAAAATTGCCAATTTATAAATTTTATCAAAATTTTGAAAAAAGTTTATTAACTTTATATAGTCTATCTTTTCCCATTGACTCATGCAAATACCCTAAATCAGGGAATTGTGCTCCCCTGACCACAATAGAAGTCAAAAAAACAGGGGAGGGAGGCACAATTCACTGAACAAAAAAAAATGATATAAAATGTCATTTATTTATTTGAGCAAATTATTATATATTCAAAAAAAGCAAAATTTGTTAATTAATGAATCGAATTTTTGAGACTTAGATAAAAAAGGAGGAGGTCATAATTTTTTGGTGCATAACTTCTTGATTTATTATATAAGGTTAAAAGGAGAGTTGCCAAATAAATTGCATGATTTTATTGAGGATGAAATGAGCAAGAAAGCAAATGAATATAATTTATTAAAAATGATATGTTTAGAAAGCATAATTCATAGTGGAATAAAAAATAAAATATATGAACAGATAAAAAAAATTTTTTTAATGTATATGGATATCAAGAATTATTTTTATGGCATAATTTAGAAAAAGTAGAAATGATAAAACCACAAGATAGTAACAGCTTTTATTTTGATGCAAATAAAAAATTACAATTACCCTAAAACATGAAATAGTCGTCCCCTTCCAGAAATGCAAATTTAAATTTTTGAGGAGGGTCACTATTTAAGAGAAAATGTCAGCTTAAAAAAATTGGAGGGGGGTTACTATTTCAGGGCCTAATTTTCATAAAAATTACAAAGCAAAGAAAAAATTTAGGAGATTATTTTTTCTGACCATATTAAAGCGAAGGTCTAAAAATCTTTAGGGGGAGGCTACTATTTGTTGCTTTATGGTAATTTTTGAAAATGTTGATACAAATGAACCTAATGATATATCATATACATATAATGGCTATGCTCCTATTATAGTAAGATTAATTGAAAAATCTCTTTCTCAAGGAGGATGGAATGTCATCAAAGATTTGTTAAAAAAAATACCTGGAGAAACAAATTTCCCATCTGATAAACTGATATATTTAGTACTTCTGTAGATAAACAGTTTATTTTATTAGTTTTCATTGGGGGGATAACTTATGGAGAATTAGCTGCTATTAGGCTTTTAAATAAAAAAAATAGAAATAAAAAATTTATTGTGCTTACTACAGGAATGATTAATACTAAAAAAATATTTGATTCTTTAAAAAAAGGAGAATATTCTATGACAAATAATAATATAGTTAAAAATTAATAAAATTATTTATGATAAAGAAAGAACAAACTACACTATTTAATATAATGAACCGGTTGGCCAACTTTTGAAAAATCTATTTTTTAAGAGGCAACGGGTTTATTCATGACATTTTCAAACTATTAATTTAATTAAGTGCTTTTTTCAGAAAGAAGACGACCATGTTTATTCGTTATATAATTTTTTTTCAAAATGTGACGACCGGTTTATTTATGAGCCTATCTATTTTTTTAAATAAGGTAAAATAATTTTGGTTATTTAAATCAATATAAATTAATAGGAAAAGATAGTTAGATTAACATAAATCAAGAAATAAACCCCCAAAAATTTTCTATTGGACAACAAAAAATGAACAAAATAAGCCTCTCCCCAAAATTTTCTGAAAAAGTTTGAAATTTATCAATAAGAATTTATACCAATTTAAGAAAAAATTTGTAAAGAAATATTTGATCTGAATTTTTGGGGGTTTATTTCTTGATGAACTGTAAATATATTCATTACAAAATTTTTCAAATAAAAAATATTAAGCATATAGATGAATCTTAAAACCGTATTATATAACCCTCCACTTAATATAACCTCAGAAAAATTTTTTGATTAATTAAAATTGTTCTGTAATAATATATCCCCCTCAAAAAAATATGTATATAATTTAATTTCTTTTTCAATATTTTCCTCCCTGAATTTATCCATTTATATAAAATTATAAAATTATTAATTTATATTATTTATCTTAGCATAATGACATAATGAATATCATTAGTTTTTTGCAAATTAAAAAAATTAAATAATGCTCCATAATAATATAATAATATACTCCCATAATGAAAAATCAACCTAGTTTTCTATAAGGTGAGTATACAATTATGGGGCTTAAGGTTTATGAAGAAAGGTATTAAAATTTTATATTATAAATGAAAAAAAAAAAAATTTAAGTTAAAATATTTAATTTTTTTATATTTTGGTTATTATTATACTCTTTATATTTAAATAATTATGATAATTTTTTTCATAAAATTTAAAGAAATCAATAAATAAGGTTTCTCATAATTATAGTTAATTACTTATCAAAAACGGGAATCGGGAAAATTTCCGAAATGAAAAAAATTTCACATTGTTTTCACACCAATTTCAAATTTTCGAAATTGATGAAAAATACATTTCACATCATTTTCATCAATTTCGAATTTAAAATGGAAACTGTGAAAAAGTATATTTCTTTTTCTTTTTCTTCGTTCATTTTTATTTTTTTTTCATTTCGTCCTCTTTTAGTTTGTCATCATTTGACATTTCACTTAATTTCTTTTTTAAATCTTCTATGGTGTCTTCATACGCTTTCATTTTTTCTTCACATGAATTACTGTAAAACCCTGATTAATACCCCCCCCACTTAATCCCCCCCCCCTCAAAAAATTTTTTTCACTCCCTAACTAAAAACCCTACTTAATCCCCCCCCTCAAAAAAAAAAGAATTTAATAATCTTAAATTTAGAGGATCTTCTTTATGACTAATAGCCTAAAAGCAGAAACACTATTACCGTAAAACCCTTCTTAATCCCCCCCCCCTACCAAAAAAGTTGCTCGCTCTTGCTCGGGGGGTGGGGGATTAATCAGGGTTTTACGGTAATTTTGTTTTTGTAATTATTTATTTCTTCTTTTAATGTATTGATTTCTTTTTTGAAATTATTTTCATTATTTTTGAAATTATTTTAGTTATTTTTATAATTATTTTCATTTTTGAGCAAAGTGCTAATTTGCAAATCTTTCTTTTTAATTTCGTCCATTAATTCCTTATTTTTATTATTATATTGTTCTTTACTCAAATTCATCTTTTTGTTCATTTCATCTATTTCTTTTTTCGTTTTTTGAATTATGCTCAAATTATTATTATTTTCTTCCTTCATTTTATTCAGGGCCTTTTGCATATCTTCTTTTTCTTTTTTTATTTTTTTGTTATCTTCGTTACTTTTTTTATTTCGTCACTCAACTTTTTTGTCTTTTTTAAATAATTTTCAGCTTTTGCATATAACTCATTATATGACACTTTGTTTTTTTCTATCAATTCTTTCAAATTTTTTACTTCATTTGAGTAAAATTTAATTTGGTCAACCTTTTTTTTGATAGTTGTGTCCATGTTAGATATTATTTTTTCTTTTTCGGCCAATTTTTCATTGAATTTATTCGTGTTATTATTTAACTCGTTTTTATTTTTAGTTTTTAAGTCTTCCATTAATTTATTCAGTTTATCTTTTTCATCATTTAAATTTTTTATGCTTTTTTTGTTATTATTTTTCATATCTTCTATTTTATCTTTATATAACAATTTTAATTTTTCTATTTCTTCTTTTAATAATTTAACACTTTCGTCATACATGCTTTTATATTCTTCCAATTTTGAATTATGCTCCTTTTTTAAATTAGATATTTCTGTAGTGTATTTTTCTTCATAATCTTTTTTTTCTTTTTCATATTTTTTTGTTATTTCTTCTTTGAATTCTTTGAATTGCTCCTCTAAATCTTCTTCGTCTTCTAAGTCATCTATTTTTTTTTTGGAGTATTTTTGTATAGTCATTTGCTTGACCAACTATGCTTGTTAATTCTTTGTCATATGTTACTCTTATTAATTCTATGTTTGATTGGGCATCTAAATATTTATTATTTAATATGGACAAATTATCCTAGCCTCCCAAAAATTATTTGGCCAATTAATCAACAATCTCCAAAATAGAATTTTGGTTAAGAAAAATTAAGACTAAATTGGGTCGGATAATTTGTCATTAGGGATGATCAAAATCTAAATATATAATAAATATCTAAGTTAATTTAGAACTCGCAATGACATATTAAATTCCTCTTAATTATTTATTGAATTAATCATTTTTTACCTCTCAAATAAGGATTTTTTTTATATTTTAAGAAGATGGGAGATTTTGGTTTAATATTAAAATTCAGGTAATTTTTAATCAAAAAGGATTTTATAGTTTATAGACTTGAAATAGAATTTTTCAATGGATGATTAATATACTATTAAATTTATCTAATTTTTATCTAAATATTTAATTTTTAGGAATGAGCGAGATTCAGTAAGTACTGGAGTATTAATCAGAATAATATATGGAGGAATATGGTATTAATCTTTCTAATAACTAAACTTGAATAATGATATATATTTATTTGGAATATAA
>JAJJKM010003804.1:0-12121 GCA_023805625.1 Epidinium cattanei
AATATTAATTGAAGAAATTAAAAATAAAAAATATTTTATTATCAAATAATGAGTTTATAATAAAAAAAGAAAATAAAACTCAACCTGATATAGTAAATGATATTAATCAAGCTACTTTTACTTCATCTGATAAAAAAATAGAGAATAAAATATAATAAATTCAATTTACTTAATTATGAAATAGAAAAAAAATATTATAAAAAGAAGAAAAAAAGCAAGAAGAAAATATTTATGAAAAATATATATTTTCAAATAAGCCAGAATTATCATTTATTACTAGAAAATATTTGGGCTCATAAACTTTTAGTCCAAGGCCACAATTGTCTGACTTTAGTAAATCATATATGATAGGATCAATTACTAATACTATAATTCAAACAGAATTATCGAATTTAACAATATTTTTTATGAAAAATACTAATGATTTCAATAAAGATAAAAAATAAATAATATAATTTATTAGTTTTTATATTATTTTTTAGTTTTATTTAATACTTTCATTTAATTTATTCATCTATTAAAAAACAGAAAAATTGTTGATTGGGCCTAATTTCCAATCCCCAAACATTTTACAAATTTAGGACATTGATTCTTATTATATTCAATTTAAATTGTAAATTATCAATTATTTAAAAGAATTATTCATTATTCAAATATGTAGAATTTGATATAAATAGCGGTCTTTCAAGCTCAACGTTTAATAAATTTCCATTACATCCTTTCATAATGCAATTTCCTTTATCTATTTCATCAAGAGCTTTGTCATCATAATGAGAAATACAGTTAAAAATATCATAATCCTCATCATCATCATCTTCTTCCCAAATCCAAGGTACAAATTCAGTAAAAAATGATTTCAATACACATGTCTGGATTCCTTCTTTTGGTTCTCTTATTCCGCTTCTACCTCTAATAGACCAATGTGGAACAATTTTCATATCTCCTTGCCTCATTCCTTCAGCCAAAACAAAAAAGATTTCTCCGCATTTATTGCATAATTTAGTTTTAGATGTCTGATTTTCGGATAAATATTTAATCTTAAATCTTTGTTTTTTTTCTTTTTTATCTTTTCCATTTTCTATATAATACTTTAATTCATTAAGAATTTGCCCAATAAAAAATCCAAATCCATTTGAAACATTTGAAAAAGTTATATGTATTCCAATAATATGTCCAGTATCTTTTAAGCAAATTGGTGAGCCTTGAATACATGTATTCTTATCTAGAGATAGTTCAAAAAAATTATTATTATTTTTAATTATTGCTTTTATTTCTCCTGGATAAATGCTCATTTTACTATTTTTAATTTCATTATTTGAATATCCAGCTAAATAGAAATTTTTTTTATCATAAATATCATTCCCTTTTTGATAATCTGAATCTGGATTTAGATATTTATCTTTTGGAATATTATCTTTTTCCAATATTTCTATAAAAGCTACACATATTGGTTCATAGAAAACTTGAATTAATCTTTGAGTTGAATCTAATTTAATTTTTCTTTTATCGGTATAATTATTTCTGAAATAAATATTAATTTCTTCTTTTCTTTCTATATAATCTATACCAATCACTTCGTTGCAAATAACAAGAAAATGAAATATTTTTTTATTTATTTCTATTTCCAAAAAAAATCCCTCTGAGAATATTTCCTCATTTATTTCTATTTTAGCTAATGAATTTAATAATTTGCTTTCTATATCTTTTCCTTCTATCTCATTAAAAAATTGATGGTTTAAATATTCATCCCAATTTAATCTTTTTTCTGGATCCTTTTCTAATAATTTTATAATTAAATCATCTAAATCATTGTTTCCAGAATTTTTAAATAATTTATTATTAAAATTATTAATATTTTTTAATAAAGCAATTTCTGTTTCTCCAAAAAAAGGTGAATTACCAAATTTTAATCTATAAATTATTACTCCTAGACTCCATAAATCACACTTATAATTATACTTTTCTCCTTTTAGTATTTCTGGCGCATTATAAATCAAAGTTCCTGCATTTGAATTCAGGTAATTTTTAGAAAGAGAATTTAATTTTTTACTACTCCCATAATCTGCCAGCTTTATTGTAAATTTTTTTTTTTCTTTATCATCATATTTTATAAGTATATTCTCCAATTTTAAATCTCTATGTATAATTTTATTTTCTTTCATTATTTTAAAAGTGTTATTTAACTGTTTTAATATTTCTAATATTTCATTTATATTAAATATTTCTTCTTTATTATTTATTATTTTTTCAGCTAATAATTTTGATAAGTTTTTATCACATAATTCCATTATTATGACAAAATTTTCTTTATTATTAAAATATTCATAGCATTTCACAGAATTTTTATTATTTTTAGAACATATTTCCATATTTTCAAACTCTTTAATAAGTCCTTCAACACAATTTTCCAATTCTTTTTCAATATTTTCTTTTCCTTTTGCAATTAAAATACTTTCTTTTATTTTATTAAGATCTACTACTTTTATAGCTCTTAAGCTGTCAGTTTTTTTTTCTATTCCTTTGAATACACATGAAGAAGCACCATTTCCAATAACATCCATTATTTTATAATATAATTTATAATCTTGATCTTTTCTTTTTTCCATTTTATATAATATAAATCTTAATTAAAATATTAAATATTTATATTTTCTTAGGTATTTATATTGGAGTTTTGGATTTTGAGATTGTGCCAAATCCCCATAATACTTATTAGATTAGTATAGAATTTATTTATTCTGCAAACCAGGAAATAAGGGCCCTATGAAATAAGATCCCCTTATAAATTTTTTTGGTCTATTCTAAATGATGAAATAAGAGCCTCCTGTAAACATTTTTTTGTGCTGTGGGGCGACCCTTATTTCATGGTTTACGGTAATGAAAAAATAAATTTTTATAATTATCAAATATTAAACCTATATAAATATTTATATTCAATTTTGAAAATTTGGAATACTTGTTAATTATATTCATTCATAAAAAAATCATTATAATTCTTTTTATTATTTAATATATAAATATTAGATAAATTAATTTTTGAAAATCCATAAGATAAGAATTTCATATTTTCAATACTTTTTACTATTCCATTATTATATATCAGGTATTGTTTTTAATGAAGAGCAATTATAAAATATAACATTTATATTTTTAGCACCCCCAAGGATCCGTTAAGAAATATTTGGTAAATTAATTTTGAACATCCATAAAATAAAAATTCTAAATTATTTATATATTTTATATTCTATTTTAATATATAAGGTATTGATAATTAAATTTAATTTAAAAATGTTCATAAATCTAGGGGAGAATTAGGGTTTTTGCCTAGAATGTCAAAAAAATTTTTTTGAGGGGTAATTGCAAAAGAAGTTTTGATCAGTATTTTAAAATAATATTAAAATTATTTGCCATATCCCAATTTTTTAATATTTGAACCAAAAAAGGATTTAAAGATATAATTAAAATTATTCAAAAAAGAAGGGTAGATAGGATATTTGAAATTAATGGAAGGTATTACCTAATTTTCAATTTTAATAATACTTTTGAATTAAAAGTATAATTGCATTTCATAATATTTATTTTTAGATTCATTTCAAAAAGAGGGTACTATTAAGAAGTTTAAGGAATTTCATAATTTGTCTAAAAAGAAAAAAATGCCCTAAATTATTATTCAATCTTTTTTATCATAAAAGTATACTTCTGAAAAAATAACTAGATATTTTTTGTTAGGCGTATACAATTATAATTTAGGATTATAATTTTTTTTCCAAATTAGATATAAACACATGCAGAATTAATTGAAATTTCCATTTGTAGTAAAATGTTTCTTGTGTCTAATAACTTAGCTATAGAGATTAACTAATAATCAAATAAAATATATTTTTAGAGATGAAATAAGAAAAATCTACAATTAATTTTAAACCTAAAATTTTAAAAATAAAATTATTTTAATAAAAAATTAAAAAATAATAATAAACAATAAAATTAAGCATTAATCATCTCTTGGAGGTATTAGTTCTAATACAGGATAATTTATATCTTTTTTCTTATTTTTATTCATTTCATTAAATAATTTATATTCGTCATATATTTTTTCATAATGATGTAAACTAATAACTATATTTTTGTGAACTTCCCCAGGTATTTCCTTCAGCACTTTCCCATATTTAGTAGGATCTATAACATTATTGAAATTTGTGTCATATTTTTGAAGTTTTATAATATTTTGTAATTCTTTTATTATTTTAAATTTGGTTTCTAAAATATCTCCCAAATTTTTATGCATATTAGTTCCAGCTACTTCTTTTGCACTTATTTTTTTAATATATTTCACATCTTCCAAATCTCTAAAAGGTACTGAATCTTTGATTCTAAAGCCAATGATAAATAATATAAAATAATAAAATTTATCTCTAACTTCATAACTCCAATGAAAAAATAAATTATAAAATTTTGTAAAAAATATAGATTGCAATATTTCTCCTAAATGGAATACACTCATTAAATGAGCACAATTATAATATAATAGAATGACCTTTGAAACACAGAGTGAATGATCTACTTTAAAAATAAATTTATCTATTTGACTTAGTAGAACGTAGTTAAACTTAAGAAAATATTCTCCAATATTTCTATTTTGAAATTCATAAAATACTGAATTACCGTAAAACCATGCTTATTCCCCCCCGAAATTTTTTTTTGCTCCCTAACCAAAAACCCTATTTAATCCCCCCTAGATTTTTTGGGCATTTTTATACCAAATTTACTTATAATATATATACATTTTTTATTTTTTTTAATTTTTTTTATATACTCATAAACCCTAATTAATCCCCCCTCAGAAAAAATCATTTCGCTCTGACTCTGTGGGGGATTAAGTAGGGTTTTATGGTAATTATATCTATTAAATTAAATATTCCTGATACATCATATAGATTTGTTTTACAAACAACTTCTTTAATTAAAGCATTTATTATTTCTGGATTATTTATAAATAATTTAAATAAGTCTTTAAATTGTTGAGGAAAAGATTTAACTGGCCTTATATGTATTTCATGAATTAAGGCATTTGTCAATATATCAAATCCTGCTATATTCAACCAATTAACATCATTACTTGCTTCACTTTTAGATATAATATAATTTACTAAATTTTTAATGAGATCAAAAAAAAGATAATCTCTTTGACTAAATACTGTATTATTCAATTTAATTTGTCAATATTAATAAATTTTTTCATATATACTATCATTAGAAAAATAAAATTAAATTCTTAACCTTTTATGCTTCCATATACTCTCATTATGGATAATTTTCAATTCATACCTTTTTCTAACTTGATAACATAAAAGAATAATAAATTTAATTAATAATATTTTAAAATCATGAATTTTCATTGGCCAACTATATTTAAAAAAAGAGTAACACTTTCCAATCATTTTTATTTTCATCATTACAGTATTATATCTTTTTATGCCCTCCTTCTTCAATAAAATTGATTTTTTTTGAAGGGCACAATTTGAATATTTTTTTGAGATTTTAGAGGAGGGGTAATTAGATACAGATGAGTTCTAAAAAGATAGGACAAGGTATTTTTAGTACTTGTATCAATAATTTCTTTAATTTTATTTAATTTGGATTTTATTTCGTTTTCAATTTTGGCATTTTTGTCATTATCTTCCAAAGAACTATTTAATCTATTATAAAATAGTTCTTCCCACAATAATAATGAATTAACCTCTTTTCCTCTTCATCCTTACTAAAACTTTTTCTAAGTTAAATATTAAATAAATCAAAAGTTAATAGGATCATTTTCCATAAAATTAGTGACAGTATTTCTTCTTTTCATATTTTTATAATTACTTCCTTTGTTCAACAGTTCTTCTATTCTTTCAGTAACATCTTTGGATATATAATTAAGTAAAATTTGTCGAAATAATGGTATTCTGAAATATGCTATTTTTAGAAAAAATTCAGCGAATTCAAGGCTTTGGGGATCAACCATTTTTCCTCTATTGATTATTTCAAAGGAATAAGACAAACAATTCGAATTAAATTCCAAAAAATTTTCAATTATTTTATTTTTTAGTAAAGAATCATCCATGAAGACAAATTTTTGGGAAAATCCCTCATTTTGATTTTTATCTCTAAACCACTTGGTAGATATAGTTCCTATATCAAACTCGCTTCTTTCATTGATTAATTTTAAAATTTCAAAAATCAAATTTCTTTGGTCTTTATTTAATTTGTCAATTATTTTTATTAAAATTAGGCCCAAATCTAAAATGACATTTTGTCCACTATATAAATCTTTATTTGCCGAATAGCCATAATATAAGCAATCTAATTCTATAGTTTTGCTCAAAATTTTTTTGAACTCTTTTAAAAAGCCTAAAATTGTCAAATTAAACTCATGATTAGCATTACTTTGTATTTGCTTTTGTTTAATTAGTTCATTATTGAAATTTCTTTTGGAGTTTATTAAGCATGTTATTTCATTAGGCAAACTATTCCCTTCTCCTGATAAAATATTATCATATAAATGAATACTATTAATTTCGAAACCATTTTCAGTCATTACCCCACACATAATTTGTCTTATCATAGGAATATTTTTGATATCTATGTCAATTTCGCATTTTCCAATCTCTACTCCATCATAATATAAGGGAGTGTTATATAGTCTATTCATATCTTGAAATACTTGAAAAGTAAAAACTTGTAAGTTATTCCCATCTTCTTTTTCATCTTCTTTTGGCATATTAAAACCACTTACATGTCTGAAAAACTGACTTGACTGCTTATTTAACGCCTCATCATTTTCACTCAAAATATCCAAAAAGCTCAAAATTGAAAAGCCCATCATTGTGTAATGATTCATTAATTTTATGTTTGCATCATTATTATTAGCATTTAAGTCCGTATTGTTTTTGAATATTGAATTTGTCATATTTACTTCTTCGGGCTTATTTATTAACCTTATTGTATATACATTTAACGATGATTCTGCCAATGTTAAGTCATACATTGAAGTTTTAATATATATATTTAGAGGATTATTATCTTCTAGATTTGGCTTATAATTATATTCAGTTATTTTTTCCTTTTGAATTATATTAGGAGCAATTTCTGAGGTGTATGTACTGTTAGGATTAGTTTTATTATCATGATATTTTAATTTTAGTGCTATATCATTATTTAGCAAATTATCTAAATATATTTTTACACTATTGATTTTAATGTTAATATTAGCTATTTGTTTACAAGTTACTATATACATAACTCTCCCCAGATGAACATTCTTTTTCCAAGGACAAGTCAGTACTAAATTATGAAATTCAGGTCCAACAGCAATTGTTAATTCCTTTATAAAGAATAAATCCTTAAATGATTATTTTAATCTTTATACTATATGAATTTAGAGGATTAATAAACTTATTTTGTATGAAGAATATATATTTGCTTGTTCTAATAATTTATCCTTTTGGCCTCCAAGTGAAAATAAATCAATTGAAGAGGGCAAACTATATATAATAATTTCCATATATTTTTTTTCTAATTGGTCATATTGCAGTTGTTTTGTTATTATTTGGTCAAAAGTGAATTTTGGATTTTGTCCACTTACTAATGGAAGAATATACTCTAAATCATCAAAAATAATTTTAATCATATATGATTGATTTTCTTGCAGCATTCTGCATCTTACTTTATAAAAATGGAATTCAAAGGTTAGTGGCTCCATGACCGGTCGGTCTGGCTTAACTATTGTCCCAAATTTTCTTATATCATATATACTAAACAATAAAAATGAAAAATAAAATATTATATTTACTTTGAAATAAAATTTTTTTTATTTAATGTTTGATTTCCTTTGATTTGAGTTGATAATTGAAGTATTTTTTCATTATTAACTATATTTGATTCTTTTTTATTATTTGAATTATTATTAGTTTTTTCATTTATATTTTTTTTTCGACTTGATTCTCCACAAATTCCCATTTTTCGTTTTAATTTTTTATATCCAAAAATGAACAAAGAATATATAAGAAATATGAATATATAAAATATAAGGCTAATTTATTTTTAATTAAATTATTTTTTAAATTTTTATTTTCTTCCACCAAGAAAAAATTTCATATCTTAATCTCATTATTTTAGTTGAAGATATTTAATTAATTATTTTTGGTTAATAAAAAGAATATAAATGATTTTAAAACTTTTATTAAAAGAATAACAAATTTAAATGTTTTGGTGAATTACCGTAAATGTCTGTGTAATCCCCCCATCAAAATTGTTTTTGCTCCCTAACCAAAAAGCCTACTTAATCCCCCCTCTATTTTTTTAGCATTTTGATACAAAATTTAATTATAATAAAGTTTTTTCTTTTTTTATATACTCAAAAACCCTACTTAATCCCCCCTTTCAAAAAAGATTCTTGTTCTGTATAGGGGGATTACATTGGGTTTTACAGTAATTTACTGATATTACATATATTATTATTAACATATAAAAAATAATATATATTTGACTTTTTAAATTCTAAAATTTAATCCCATATATAAGTATATAATAAAAGTTAAAAATTATTCTTTTTATAATATATTTAAAAAATAAACCTAATATATTTAATTTACATTAATTATTTATGTTTCTTTCCTTAAACAGGAAAATTAATAAATAGAACAATTTGTATTGCAATTTCCATCCTTTTTTTTATTTTTTTCTCTTTTATTAGTAGTACTTTACTTTTCTTATTTTAGAGCCTATTAAAATATATCTAAAAGATAGTAGACGGCTTAAAAAATAAATTTACAGTATTGGACAAATAATCCGACCTCCTTAATTGACCCATTCCCCCAAAAAAATTTTTGAACTAAAAAAAAATAAGAAAATTATTGATCAGGCAAAAAAAATTTTAATTTAAAAATTTAGGTCTACCATATTTGACCAATAATAGGATTGACAAAATTATCCCACCTTTCAAGAAAGGAAAAAAATTTGGAATAGGGTGAAATAGGATAATTTGTCCAATATGGTATTTATATATGATTTATATGTCTTATAATAATATCATAGACATTAAAGTACTTCCCCTTCCTTAGATCTAGTAAAAAAAACTTTTAAAAACTTGATAAAAATATGAAAATAATTTTTAAGAAACATTTTTAAATAAATCTGAAATTAAGATTTAAAAATGAATAATAGAATTTGAATTATAATTATTCCTTTGGTAAAATCTAATTCTAATAATTTTCAAAAAAATTTTTAAAATTTTTTTAAAGAAATATTTAAAGTAATAAAAAATTAAAAATTTCTCCTCAAAACTTGAAAAAATGAAAAAAATAATTTATAATAAATAGAATGACTATTCTTGCGTGGGAATTAATCCGAAGTTTAAGATACTATTTAAATTGGATTATTTAGATATAAATATATTGTTAAAATTATTTTATTTCACATTTGATAAAAGAGAAGTGGGATATATTATTTAGGAACATGATAATTGAATTTCTCATTCTTAAATTTTCCACATTTTCTTCATTTTCTTGGCTCATACTATCCATAATATTAATTACATTACCTTCTTTTTCATGTAATCTTTTCTTTTTTTTATTCTCCCTTTCTTTTTTTGTCAATACTTTTTCTCCATTATTTTCATTTTTTTTAATTTCTATAGAATTGTTGACTTTTTCCTTATCTTTTTCTATATTTATACTTTAAAACACTTTATAAACCCCTCAATGGACATTTTAAAAGATCTTTTTTTATAATAATTTTATGACTCTCAAAAAAATTTCGAGGAGACTTTTTTAAGTGGTTTATGCTATTATTATTAATTGTATTTTTATTATCATCTAAATTAATCTCATTAATTACATTCTTATTTTCAACTTTCTTTGATTCTCCTTCTTTTTCTTTGTCTTCACCATCAATAATTTTATTTTCATTATCTTTTTTATCTTCATTTTCAATAATTAAGTTTTCATTTTCTTTTTTATCACCACTTTCAATAATTAAGTTTTCATTTTCATTTTCTTCTTTCTTTTTATTTTCTTCCTCTTTTTTCTTTTCTTCTTCTTCCTTTTTCTTTTCTTCTTCCTCTTTTTTCTTTTCCTCTTCTTCTTTTTTTCTTTTTTCCAATTCGATGACTAATTTTTTTTGTACTTCCTCTTCAAGCCTTTTATTCACTTCTTCGTTTAGTCTTCTTTCCATTTCTTCTTCCATCTTTTTCTTTATTTTTTCCTCTTCTATTTTTTGTTGTTCTTCTTTTTCTTTCAAAATTTTTTGTACTTTCATTTTCCATAGTTACCTTCATTTCACTTTGGAGTTTTTCTTTCATTTCTTTTTCCATTTGTTTTTTCTTTTCTTCATCTTGTTTAGCTTCTTCTTCTCTTATTTTATTTTTTTCTTCCTCTAATTTTTTGTTCATTTCTTCTTTTAATTTCCTTTCCTTTTCCTCATTTTCAAGTCTTGTTTTTTCTTCATTTTCTTTTTTCATTTTTTCTTCCTCTTTTTTTCTTAATTCTTCTTCCTTTTTTATTTTATCTTTTTCTTCCTCTAACTTCCTATTCATTTCTTCCTGAAATTTTTTTTGCTCTTCCTCCATTTTTTTCCTCATTTCTTCCTCCATCTTCTTTTTTTCTTTCTCCATCCATTTATTCATTTCTTCTTCACTTATGCTTTTTCTTTTATTAATTCCATTATTCTTAATCTTATTATTTTTGGTATTATCAGAAATTATTGCACTTTTTTCTTCTTCGGTTTGATCAACTTTCTTCTTCTTTTTCTTTTTCTTTATTTTATGAATCTCTGTTTCTTCATTTTTAACACCTAATATATTATTATATCCCTTAATTGATGTATTAATTATTTTCTTATAAAGAATATAGCATATAAAGGGTTAATGATAGAGTTATTTTCTATAATATTATTTTCTGTAATATTATTTTCAGTAATAATATTTTTATTTGATTTTTTTTCTTTAAGTTCTGTATCTTTAAGAATTTGGGGCATTTCCCCACCCCCGATGTGAACGATATCTATGCTTTTCTTACTTTTCTTTTTTTTAGAAGGTCTTTTTATTTCTCCCCCATTATTTTCTTTAACTTTTTGTTCTCTTTTTATTTCTTCCCCATTAATTTCTTTAGCTTTTTGTTCTCTTTTTATTTCTTCCCCATTAATTTCATTAGCTTTTTGTTCTCTTTTTATTTCTTCCCCATTAATTTCATTAGCTTTTTGTTCTCTTTTTATTTCTGGTTGCTCAATTTTATTTTGGGGAGGTTTTACAGTATTTGGGTTTTCTTCTATTGATTTTTTCATTTTTTTCTTCTTTTTTTTTTTAGTTGGGTTTTTTGGATTTATTTTTGGCTTTTCTTCTAATTCATTATGAGTATTTTCTTGTTTCGTACTACTATCATCAGTCTTTGTTTCTGATAGAGTAGTTTCTTGAACACTATCTAAATCATCCATATTTGAAAAATTATTAATTAATATTATTTTATTTATTAATAAATAAATAAATTAATGAATTAATGATGTAAAGTAAAATCCTTATTAATATCCCCTTTAGTCGGTTGTGAAACAATTTTTTAGAGGGGGAGTAAGCAAGGAAAATCATTTTTTTCATAAATATTACTACAAAATTTTATTGCTATAACACCCTCTTTGATATCCCCTTTCATTTATTTGTGATACATTATTTTAATGGAAAGATTTAGTAAGGAGCTATTAATAAGGGTTTTATGAAATAATATTTAAAATAAATATTTTTTATTTTCTCCTATAAAAATAAGGTTGATCAATAATTAACCATAAAAACAACATTATAACTCCCTTTTTTACAAAATTGGTTTGAGAAGGATATAAATTTCCAAAGTTCAAAATGTCCTAAATTAAAAATTTTTCCAATATTGAAAAATATAGTGAGGGACATTTATTTTCGTCAACTTATTTTTTAATGTAAAAAAAAAAGTATGGGGACTGGGTTGTGGGGATTGGTGATTTAGATACTTAGGCACCCTAGCTATCTTCCTATGACATAATCCCCATCCAATCCCCATTATTATTTTTTTTTTCATTTTTTTTTTCCGTCATACTGGACCATTTCTGATTTCTGTGTACC
>JAJJKM010003805.1:0-12071 GCA_023805625.1 Epidinium cattanei
ATGGGTGGGAAAGAAACATTATATGGGTGGGAAAGAAACATATAATAGGTGGGAAAGAAACATTATATGGGTGGGAAAGAAACATATAATAGGTGGGAAAGAAAATAGTAATGGGGTGGGAAAGATTCTTCCAAGGGCACCGGACAGGTGCCGACAATCCATTTCCATCATATCATTTCAGTAGCCATTGAGGACCTAGCAGGTGCACCGACCTAGCAGCTTCTTTTTTCATTCTTTTCTTTTTCGTTCTCCAGTAAACAAACTACTAATAAGCCATATTTTCAAAGTTTTAATTGTGAGATGAGGCAGCCTCCTAATATTTTCATCTTTATCAACAATTATCAGTGCATATACAAACACTGTATTTTCATTTAGTCACCAGGATAAGAGACAATAAAGTTCAGAAACTACTCCAGAATCACATCTTACCTCAGTTTCCACTTTAACTTCAAATGTAAAACTTCATAGATCTTGTTCGGAAGCAGATTCACTATTCTATCTTCAACCCTCTATCTGATAGGAACAGTTATCTTTTCTCCACTTAGCAGCTCATTTCTTAGGCTTGGATTCTCTTGGATGGACTTCTAGTACTATCTCCATTAGCAAGATTAGAAGCTATTTCTCAAATCTATTTCCTAGCGAGAGGTACACTTTACATATTTCTTCCCTAAATTTTTTAGATAATAAAAAAAAATAATAAAATAAAAAAATAGTCATAAAAAAATAATTAAAATTAAATAATAAAATAATATCAATAATTGGAGGTAATATATCCTAATTTAGTTTCACTACCTTCATTTACTAAATTAATGAAGATATTATATTTATCTTCAAATTTGTGACATTTATTGCCTTAGACATTATCATTCCCTTTATCACTCTGATAATTATTATTTTCATGAGTATTCTCCCAGGAGCACTTCTGTAAATGCAGATATCTCAATTCACTATCTCAGCTGGCTGATAAGTAACTGAAGATATGTGCAGAGGTACAAAAAATGACTGAGAGAGCCTTTGATCATGAAAATATTAATTTTTAAAATATATTAGATTTCAAAATTTATCTATTAATCCAGAGCGCCCCCTCTGGAAAAAATAAAATTTAGGAAATAGAGTCCCTCAAAAAATAAGACGTTTATAAATTTTTTTACTTTTTAAAAAGAGAATAAAAACACAAGGTAGGGACTTTTACTTTTTTTAAAATTAAAATTTCAGGGTTGATACCTTGTAATAAATCAAATCATGGATTAAAGCATCACCCTTTTTGAAACTAGTCAGGAGTGGCTCAAATTCCTGAAAAGCTTTAATAATGTAAATATCACTAAAATTATCCTCATGTATAAAATTTGATTTTCTTTATTTTCTTTTTCTTCACAAATCCAAATAAAAAATTAAAAATTTTATCTTATTTACATTTTGAAATATTGTCATCAAGAAAAAATATCAAATTTGGTAATTTCTTTTTAAAATAATAATATATTTTTCCCATTGAAGATACCTTAAAAGAATTATAAATTATAGAGAAAATCAAGTCCAAAAATATTTAATCTAAAATAGGGATTGGGCCCACCCCTAATCCCATTAAAATAAAAATTAAAGAAATATTAAAATTAGTTTTATTTATTTATAAGAATTTAATTATTTTATAATAAATTTAATTAAAAACGAATTTATTCAAAATTTCTTCTACTTTTCCTTTTGTCACATTAGTTACAAATTCATTATCATTTTGAAGATATTCTTTATATTTTTTCTCTAGCATATCGAGTAGCATCTTATTAAATTCTTCATAAATAAAAATAGAGCCTTCTTTCATAAGATTAAAAAGAATAACATTATCTAATTCTTTTTTTAGTTTTTTATCCACTTCATTTTTCCATTCATCATTATTTTTTTGAATTTGTAGTTTATTATCATATTTTAAATTAATTGAGTATTGAATATTTAATAAATCCGATATTAATTCAAATGAATTCATGCTTATAAAATTAGTCATATATTCTTCAGATTTTTCCAATATCCATTTAAAAAAATTATTTAAATAATTATTAAGTATAATTTTGCAATTTTCATCAAGCTTTTTTTTTCTTATCAAATAAAATTTTTTCGAAAATATCACAAGAAAATATTTTTAAATATATTTCTTTTTGTTCATCTGTATTAGAACTTAATTTAATGTCTTTCATTTCTTTATTTATAATTTTTTCGAATTCTTCTTTGAAACTAATTTTATAATCGACATTCACTTTAATAAAATTATCTCTTATCTTATTTTGAACAGAAGAAAAGCAAGCAGATTTAACCGATTCTCTAACTTTACTTACCATCAATTTAAACAATTCATCTATTCCAAAAGCAGGAAAATCGTCATCTTTTTCAGCACAAATATCAATTAAATCAATTTTCCTATTTTCTTTTTTCAAAGTTTCTTTAATAATTCCAAATAATTCTTCATTTTCTCCTTGAACTCCTCTTGTATGAACTAAAATAATAGGTAAAGTATCGTCATTATATAAGTCCATTAGCTTATATAAAAAATCTCTGACTTCATTGACAAATCTATCTCCATCGAAACAATATAATATTATATGAATAAATTCGTCAGGATTATTTTCTTTTAATTTTTTTAAAATTAAATTTTTACTATTTTTGATAAATTCATTCAAAGAATATTCTTTATTTTTTTCAATACCACGACTATCATAACAACGAATATATTTTTTTTTATTAGAAGTATAACTATGAAAATCCATTGTTTTTGGATTATTATCATTACCAACTTCGGCACGTTCTTCTCCTTCTAATTCCAATAAAATATTAATTAAGGTTGATTTTCCACTTCCTGTTGGCCCTAATAATAATATATTTAAATGACTCATATCTGGGTTTACCTTTATTGTTTCAACTAAATTTAAAAAATTTTTTGTTTTTTCATCAAAAACTTGATTTAAATCTATATTTGAGGTTATTTCTTGAATAATTTTTGAAATTTCTTTTGTGTCATATTCATTAAATATTTCATCGAAAAAATTTTTTTCATTAATTTTATTTTTTAATTTCTCTATAAATTGATTAATTATAATTTTTGATTTTTCTTTGAATTGTTTTTCTGACAAATTTTTATTATTTTCGTCTTTTTGTTTTTGGAGTTTTTCCTCATTTTGTTTTCTTTCTTCTTCTAACTTTTTTTTTTCTTCTAATTCATTATAATTTTCGTTCATTTTTTGTATTTGCTCATTAATATTATTTGATATTTTTTCTATTTCAATTTTTTTTAATTTTTTTTGATTTTCGTTTTCTAAGAATAATTCTTGATTTTTTCTTTTCATTTCTGAAATTAAAGATTTTTGTTCATCTATAATTTTTTGAGTCTTTTCTTTTTTATTCAATAATAGTTGATTATATTCCTTTTCTTTTTCAGAATTATGAATTTCATTATAATTTATATCTTTTTCCAATTTATCTTGTTCACATTTAGATTTTTCATATTTATCTCTATTTTGTAAAAGAGTTATTGCTTTAAATTGTTCAAAATCTCTCTCAATTTTATCAATTTTTTCCTTATTTAATTTTTGTTCTTTTTTCATCTTCTTCATTTTTTTATCTAATTCATCTTGTCTAGCTTTAGTTTCATTTTTTAAAATTTCATTTTTTTTATTTATTTCATTTATCTCATTTTGAATACCTAAAAAATTTTGAGCATATTTTTCATTCATTTCATTAATCTCTCTTGTAATTTTTTCATCATTTTCTTTTAAACTTTCTTCAAATTCTACCTGCTTTATTTTCATTTCACTTTCACAGTCTCTTTTCATATTTTCCATTTCATAAGCAAACTGGTTATATTTATTGTCATTATTAGAAAATAATTGATTTACAATACCTACACCAATAGATGCAAAAATTTCACCTATAGCCATTTCCATCTTAATTAAATTATATATTTTTATTTTATAGTATTATATAGTATTTTATATTACTTTTTTTTATATAACTTTTTGTAAAAATATATTATAATAATAATATTTTTTTAAAAGCTTTTAAAAAATAACTTTTTTTTCATAATAGTTATATTCAAACAACATTATATAAAGGGATTTCCAAACAAATTTATATAAAAAAAATGATACTATTTGGCTTAGCTTATGGTTTCTTTGCTGGTAAAGTAATTCATGAAATTGTAAAAGAAAAAAGAGAAGAAAAAGAAAGAGAAGAATTTGAAAGAATGAAAAGAGAAGAAGAAAGAAAATTAAAAGAGAAAATGGATAAACAAGAAAGAGAAAATCAATTAAAGCTAGAAGAAGCTAGAAGGGAGGCAGAAAGAAGAAAAAGAGAAGCCGAAGAAATTCAAAGAATTAGAGAAAGAAGAGAAAGGAAAAAATTGGAACAATTAAAAAGAGATCAAGAATTAAGAAGAAAAAAAGAAGAAAAAGAAAATAGAAAAAGATTAGAAAGAGAAAGACAATTAAAAGAGGAAGAAGAAGCAATAAAAAGAGAACAAGAAAAAAGACTAAAACAGCAAGAAGAAGAAAAAATAAAATTTGAAAAAGAACAACAAAGGCTTAAAGAAGAGGAAGAAGATAGACAAAAAAAAATACAAGAGTTAAAAAAGAGAAAGGAAGAAGTAATTAAAAAAAGAGATAATATTTTTAATAATTATATCACACAATATAATACTTATACATATAACTTTAAAAGAATTTCCGCAAATAACCAAAACAAAATAAAATTATATAATGATAATTATCTCAATAATCAATCAGTCTCAAGAAAAATTCAAGAAGATTATCAGCAGAATTTATTTCGGATAAATAATGAATTTAGAAAAGAAAAATTAAATTACGAAAGAAAAACATATGATTTAAATAATTTTTATAATAGATTAAACGAAGAAAGAAGAAAAAGAGAAGAAAATAAAAAGCAAATGAAAATTCAAGCATTAAACTTATTCAATGCGGAAAAAGAAAATCAAAAAAACAAAATTTTAGAACAAATAAATGTTGATTCAAAATTGTCATTAGATTTAAAAAATATTAATACTAATATAATTCCATATATAATAAATAATATAACTTCTAGAATAGATATAGGAAATCATTTGAAATTAGTCATTCAAAATTATGGTAATGAATTAATTGAACAAAAAGTGAAACAAAAATTAAAATATTTTAATATATTAGTCATTGGAGAAACAGGAAAAGGAAAAAGTACTTTAATAAATTCAATGTTATATTTAAATCCTTTAAACGGAGGAGCGAAAGAAGGAAAAGGAGAAAGTATTACTAAGGGACAACCAAAACCTTATAAATCAAATAAAATACAATATATTAGACTTTGGGATTCTGAGGGTTATACTTATGATAAATTTGACTTATATAATTTTTATGAATATATTTCTGGTTTTATTCAAGCCCAAATAAAAACTGGAAGGCCTGAAGATTGTATTCATGCAATATGGTATTGTATAAATGGTTCAAGATTTGAAGAAAAAGAAAAAGAATTTATTTTAGAATTTCAAAAAACTTATCCTGATAATAAAATTCCAATAATTCTTGTGTATACACAAGCCTATAGACCTACACAGGTAAAAAAATTTAAAAATGGATGCGAAGCATTTTTACAAGAAAATAAAATTGATTTTATAGATGTAATTGCTAAAAAATATAATATTTTGGAACCAAAAAACCTTAGGAATCTTTTTGAGATGACTATGGATAAAATAAGTATTGCTATTTATTCAGCAACTTTTCATTTAATTAAATGTCTAGTAAAAGATGAAATTATAAAAATTTATGAATTAATATATAATGTGGCATACATTAACATTACTAATGATAAAAACAACTTTAATATAGATAATTATAAAAAAGTTATACCGTAAACCTCGCCGTTATCCCTCCCTGATGAGCATTTTTTTTTGCCAATTTTTGTGGGGGGATAAAGAAGTGAAAAATTTAGGTTATTTTTAGCCTTTTAGAATAAAAAAAAAATCGGTATTTTTCAAAATTTTGGGAGGGGGGATTACTGCGAAGTTTATGGTATTTGATTATTTGAAATCGATATTTAATAATTTTCTAGAAATAAATAATGATTTTGATGATCTTTTCACAAAAATATGCAATAAAGTTAAAAACTTTATTGATAATGAAATTCAAAAAAATATAAATGATATTTCGGAATATTATAGTATTAGATTATATAATAAATATATATCAATACAATCTAACATAAATAAACAATTTCATTATTCCCTTGATGATGATATGATAAAATCTCCATTTGATTTACAATTAATATGTAAAAATGAAGTTATAAATTATATTAAACCAAAAGTCTGTAATGCAATAGCAAAAGAATTAACTTGTCAATTCCTAATTTTATATTCTAAATCTTTTCAAAATTTGTTTATTGATTCTTTTGAAAATGTTTTTAGAAGTATGAGCTATTCCATTAATCAAAAAATTTCCAAAGAAATTTCTACTAAAACTAAAGAAATTTATAATGAAATAATATATAGATATAAATAAAAATGATATAAATCTAAAGGCTCAAAATTAAATCTATTTATATATTAAAAATTAATTATTTTAGGCATTTATATTTATTTTTAAAACTAATTTATAAAAAAAATATATTTTTCTAAAATGGGGAATGAGGGATTGGCCCAATCCCCAATTCCCATTTTAGAAAATAATCCCCTCCTTTATGCAGTAAAATTAGGCAAATTTTGAAGGCGGAGATTAACACGTAAAAATCGAATTTTCAAAATTTAGAACAATTTATATTGTAAAATTCCATAAATCATGAAATAAGGAGCCCTCCTCTGTTATCAGTACTCTTATTTTTTATAAATCCAATTTTTATTTACTTTAAATCATGGAATATGCTCCTCCTAACCTAAAAATTATATATATTTCATTAAAAAAGCAAGAATTTTGGAAAAAAATTTGAATAAAAATTTTGATAAGAAAAAAGGTCAATGAATATCTGATAAAAATAAACAAAAATATTTTAAAAATTGAAAAAAAAATACAAAAATAATAAAAACTCATTTTTTTGGAGAAGGAGGGGGAGATTAAGACTTAAAAATTGATTAGGCGGAAATCAAAATTGTTAGAGGGGGATTAAGGTGTAAGGGGGGATTACAACCTGTTTTAAGGTATTATATAATTTTTAAAATTCAAACAAAAATTAAAATTATTATAATTAATTCTGAAATATATTATAAAATAGATTTATACATCTTTTTGTAAAGCATTATTGACAATAGTAGTTGAATACTCAAGTATTTCATTAATTTCCGACACATCTGATAAAAGCCAATTTTTCCACTCATTAAAGGTGAGAGTCTCTCCAGTATATAACCTTGAAAATACTTCATCTAAATATAAATCTATTACTTTTTCCTTCAATTGAGAAATATTACTTATTCCACTGGCTACATCAACTTTAAATATATTATCAATCAGATGTTATATTGGTTTACTCTCTAATTTACAAGATAATATCATTTCGATAAAACTAGATATAAATTTTTTAAATTCTAACCGATCAACTTCTTTGTTATTATCTACATCTAATAAAGAATTTAACAATTTCAGCTTTATTAGACTGGCAAATTTTTGTTTTTAGAATTTGGATTATCACCCAAGTCGTTCTCATTTTTTGCAAAATATTTTTTTTTTTTATTAATTTCATCAGTTTTTGTAAATTGCAAAGAATTGGTAAAATTGTATCTATCCATAAATTTTAAATAATCTTTTGGAGTTATCATTGAAATCATAAGCAGCTTTGTAAAATAATTTGGCAAAAATAGTATAGCTAATTTGTTGTAAATCCAAAAAAGACAAAATTGTCTATTTTCATAATGCCATCATGAATATAACAAAAATCTACTAGCCAATTCTTTCCTTTCTTCACTTATGAATAAAGATTCTAAGTGCTGCGATATTTCTTCAAAAGTTATTCCACCTCCTGATCCGGTATTTCCCATGCTAGTATTTGTCCTTTCTCATAATAGATATCATCTTTTTCAATGTTTAAATTTTGAATGATAAGATTTTATTTCTTTAGGGGGGACATGACTGCAGGAATTGATAAATTGAAAGATTTAGGATGGATTGACTGTAGGACTTATGATATTATTCATCTTGATAAAAAAATATTAAATAGGATAAAATTTAAGAGGAATATTAAGAAAATTAGAATTATTATTTTAAAAAGAGAATTGCACCATATAACAACAAGTAATATAAAAAAATAAAGTATATCAATTTATAATTATGGAATGCTTTAAAAGAAAAAAGAGTTTATATTTCAAATTCAAACTAATAAAAATATAAAAATATTTAAATATTATTTAATTTATAAATAATAAAAGAAAAGAAAATAAATTTAATTAGTAAAATATTATGATAATAGATTATATCCCCCCTTCTATACTCTCATTGAAATATTGCAAATATAAGGTGTGATTTTGATAGATAAAAAAATTATAATTATATAAGATGAACACATGAAAATATTATAAGCCTCTTGATCAATTATGGGGTAAAAATAAATATTATTGACTAAAAGTTTTCCCAGACATGACCTGAATTTAATTATTTTCAAACTTATTTATAGTATTTAAATAAAATAAATATATAGATAATTTATTTTATTAAAATTATTTAATTATTTTTTTTAAGGAATATTTCAAAAATCATATAATTTTTAAAATTTGATAAATAGGGACTCATTAATGATTTATATGACCACTAGGCTTACGATAATAACATTAAAATTAATTAAGATAAATGATATTATTTTATATTTATTAAATATAAATGATAACTAATAATTATAATAATCTACCTAGTTATTGGTCCCCATAAAATTTTTTTTTGATCCCAAAAGAAATGATGGATAGCAAAGTTTTAAATTTATTTTAAATTATCTTAATTTTTATCAAAATTTTTGATGTGAAGTCCTAAATGTTCAATCCTCAAGATATAAAATATAATTTTTTTGTATAAATATAAACTAAATTTTCGAGGAGGTGGTTATAATATGACTTTTAAGGTATTTTTTATAATAAAAAATGAATAATTTTAATTATATATATATAAAATAAAAGTCCCAAATAAAAGCATAAAATCAAAAAATCTATTCAAAGAATCATTTACTCAAATAAATAATAAAAATATTTCTGAGCAAAAAAAAATTTAAAGCCAGAAATTAAACAAAAGAAAGCAATGAAAAAATAGAAGAAAAAATAAATCTTTCAAAGCTATATTCACTTTTGGAAAATAGTTTCAATAAAATGTCATCTTCTATAAAGCAATTATCATCTTCTATAATTGATATATCAAAAGGAATGAAGGTTAAGAATACTAAATTTATCAAGGCGCTTCAAATATTAAATGATATTTTAATTAAAATTATGGGTTAGAATAATATAAAGTACTTACCAATTCACAAGAAACAAACAAGAAAATGCTGGATGAAATAGAAAAAGACAATTTATCAAATAAAAAGGAAGATAATAGACATATTAGTAATAAAGAATTAAGAAAAAAAATAATAATACTTCTAATTCTAATTTGGATAATATATTTATTAAGCTTTATAATAAAAATAATAGAAGAATTAATAGAGTGCTTAGAAATCTAAGAATCAGTAAAAATATAATTGGTAGCAAAAGCCAAAGAAATTCTTTTAAAAATTCAAATGATATAGATCCAGCTTTTCTAGATAAAAGAATTAGAAATAAGTCTTCATATACTAAGAAGTATAAAATTAATAATTTTCATTGAATTACTTTTTTTATATTAATTAATAAATTTTTTACTGTCTCTCTGACTGAAATTAATTATTTTTATAAACTTATTTATTTTGAACAATTAAAATTGAATTATTTTTTATTAATTTTTATTTCAAAATTAACTAGCAACTAATATATATTAGATATTCTGACCTCTGATCCACCCAAATCTTTTAAAAGGGGTATTATTAGATATTTATTATTTGAATAGTAAATTACTATTTGAAATAAATTTAGTTGAATAAAATAGAAATTTTCCAAAAGCCTTTCATAAAATATGATGGGCTTTAAAAAGACTATTGAACTTTTCAGAAAGAAGGACAGTACTATAAAAAGAAAGACTCTTCAATAAAGCTATTATGAAATTTTATCCTTTTTATTTTTTTTTTTTCTTGATAGTAAAATATTAGCTTTATTTTCAAACTTTAAACTTAAATAATTATAGTTAGTCAAATTAATATTATATATATAGTATTGTTTATAACAAAGTAAAAAATGGCTTACAATCGTGACAACTTTTTCTTATTCTAATTATACAATCATAGAGACTAACATCAAGAGCATTTTTATGCATAAATAATGGAATTAGAAAATCGCATAAGGTTAAAAATGGAACAGAAATAAAAATTGATAATAAAAAATATTCAAATTTTAAATTTCAAGAAATACTTATTTTATCTATTGATAATTTAGATATACAAAAATTAGATATCCTTCATTGAAAGTGAAATTTCCTAATGAGAATGGCCAAATTATTTTATTCGATTGAATAGTTTACTACTTATTTAAAAAGATATGATGTTTTAGTCAAAAAGCTTATATATTCGATAACACTTTAAATTATTATATAAATAAAATTCCTTTTAATCAAAACTATAAAAGAATCTTTTCTAGAAATCAAAATGAAGGAAAATATTTGGAATAAATAATGAATAAGTTGCTAATAATAAAACTATAAACTAGATTATGGAGTAATAATAGTAACTTAAGTAAAAAATATCTTAAATATATTAAAAGAAATAAATGAAATAAAAATACCGTAAACCATCAAATAAGGGCTCCTAAGAAATAAGAGTCTCCCCCTCAAGATTTTTTTTGGGTCATACCCGAGTATAAAAAATAAGAGCCCCCCCAAAAAAAATAATTTTTTGTAACCTTTTTCATTCTGAGTATACCAAAAATCAAAAAATTTTTTTAGAATAAATTATTATAAAAGTGCCGAAATAAGAGCCCCCTCTCCATTTTTGAAGACCCTGCTCTGGGGGGGCCCTTATTTCGTGGTTAACGGTAATTTTAATTTTTTTCATATTTATTTAAAATATTTTTTTAGCAATTTTCAAAGTTTATTATTATTTAAATGATAAATATTCTGGGTCTTCTTCTTCAATGAAAATTTTTTTAATTACTCATTATAAAAATATAAATTATCTCCTTGAGTTATCTATTAGGATAAGGTAATAACTGATAATTATCCATAATGGGAGTATGCTTGATGATAAAAGCTATTAATTACAAATCTTTCTTTATATATAATATTTTTTTTCAAATTCATATCCAGTCCAAAATAATATTGATTAAAAATAATAAATCTCACTTTAATTAATAGTAGACTTATCTATCATCATATTTTACCTTTCACCTTTTCCAAATTCAAAATTTTCGTTTCATTGAATTTATCAGAAGCTTTTATAAAAAGTGAAAATGAGTAGCAAATTACCTTACTTCTTGGCGTTATTCCCGCACACAATCTATCTTTGGGGTATTTTTTTATCATTTCCACTTAGCTATCCAAGAGCTATTCCCGCATGTTACATTAAATCAAATAATTTATCATTTCTAATATAGTTTTTACTTAAATACCTTTGGTAGTTTTTTTAATTCTTTTAAAATATAATTTTTATAGTTTTCCACATGCTTTTCCCGCAGCAAGCTCAAAAATTGAAGTTTGGATGGGGAATAGCACCAAGAAATATGGTATATATATAAATGGAATTATTATTTGCCATGTTTAACTAATTTTAATGAACCATTTTTATGTGGAATTTTGATAGCCCCTAAAATCAATGAAATTTAGGATAATAAATTTTTAACTTCATTCATTATTTTGGATTCTTATATAAATAGGAAAAAATTTAAGATATTTCATTTTTTATTTTATTATCTTTTAAATAAAAGGAAAAAGATGAAATAAATTTAAGATAATATAATTTCTTTCTTTCTCAAGAAATAAAAGATTAGGAAATTAAAAATTTATCTTATTTTAAGC
>JAJJKM010003806.1:0-11952 GCA_023805625.1 Epidinium cattanei
ATTAAACCAGCAAGAATTACAGCGCACATACTGTCTTCAAAAGTTCCGATTTCTTCCCTTTCAAGAGAAGTTTGAATACCGGATTCGTGAAGAATGTTAAGCATTTTTATAGCATTTGCCGTAACCTGCCTCATATGAACAGGACCATGATCGTTATACCCCAAACGTTTGATTGATACGTTGTTTGCATAATCCTGCATTTCTTGAAGCTCTGCATCATTAAACAAATAATGAACGAGCTCAAGACACTTGGGGTTATTCTGCAATCGCTTTAAAATTTTAGATTCTACCGAAACTTCTTTAACTGATTTCATCATATTTATATTTTAACATACTATGCTTTAGTTTTAAATATATAAAATTTATAAATATTAGTTGCCTTATATTCAAAATATGGTATGATGGTATTATAAGTGTGAAAAAATGTGTTGTTATATTCAGAACAACAAAATCACCAATACGTAGTTAGAAGTAATGAGCAAGATGTTTATGAAGAATTATAGAAGAGAGAAGCAAGAACATTTAATTAATCTTACGATGCAAGCGTGTTCTTTTCTAAAAGAACATATGAGCCCGAAGAAAGTCAAATGTATTGCGATTATTTTGGCATTAGTTATTGTTACCGGCGTCATAAATGCATTCAAAACAATGCATGTTGCTAACAATGAAGATGATTTGTTTTCTGTTGCTTCGGCACCGATTGCTGCTGCAACGGCAAAACGCAATGTTATATCCATTCCGACAGGCATAGTAAAAGCAAATCCTTTTGTACCATATCGTTCATTGGGAGATGAAGTAAAAGTACCGACATTCGTTAATGACGTCCCGAAATTTGATTTGATTGCTCCGCCTGAAAGTCTTGGAGAGAATGATAACATCGTTAAAATGATGGATACTGTTGTTTCAGGTATTTTATACGACAAGTTCAGCCCTTCTGCTATCTTAAAAATTGACGGAAAAGATTATTTGGTCAAAAAAGGCGACCAAGTAAATAACTATAAAGTAATCGCTATTGCACAAGATAGTGTAACCGTAAAATATGCAAACAATACATATAAAGCCGGTATCGGTGAGATTTTAACCGAAGGCAATATGAATCATAATGACGTTTCTAACTTAAACAAAAAATTCGGAGGAGAAAGACGATGAAATATAACAATATACAGAAATTTTTATCAGCAGCGATGTTGTTTGCTTTTACAGCGACATCGACCTTGGCTTACTCAAGAGATAATGAGTACTCTGTGGTTCGCACGACTCCTCTTTCAGGTCAGGTCATGTTAACTCACAATAACGAAAAAATAACACTTAGTTTAAGAGATTCTGACGTCAGACAAGTTTTAAGAATGTTTGCGGATAAAGCAGGCAAAAATATAGTATTCCATTCTTCAGTAAACGGTAATGTTACATTAGATATGGTAGATATGCCGATAAATGACGCTTTTGCTTTAGTGTTACAAATATCGGGACTAAATTATTACGAACAAGATAATACCATTGTTGTCATTGCAAAAAACAGCACAGATAATGCCGCATTTTCAAAGCAAGAGATGATGACATTCCCTGTTAAATATGTAAGTGCAGCAAAAATTGCATCATTTTTAAACAAGAACATTTTCGGAATGAAAAAAGCCGGAGTTTCCGGAGTTGAGGCAGCGACTGTTAACGCGGCAACTAATGAAGTTATTGTATTTGGTATGCCATCAGATGCAGCAATTGTACAAAAAGTTATCAATCAATTAGACAAAGAACCTTTGTCAAGAACATATACAGTAAATCATACAACACCAGCAGAGATGGCAAATATGATTTGTAACATGCTTCTTCCTGCTCACGGCGCAGGCTCCTCAGGTGGCGGGAGCCGTAGTGGAAGCTATGATAATTTTGGGTATACAGGTGGTGCAGCCGGAGTTGTCACCGGAGGAGCATCTTCATCCGGTTCTTCTGACTCTGATTCTTCTTCATCTTCTACAACCAGTATTAAACTTGGCGAAGGAAATGTTGCTTGTACAATTTCTCAATCTGCTTCAGGCGGACCATCAGCGTTTGATATGCAAAACATTGCAATATCATATTACACCCAACGCGGAACAATAATGATGATTGGCGGTTCTGAAGCACAACAAAGACTGGTACAAGATTTTATTGCTACAAACGACGTAAAACAACCTCAAGCATACTTAGAAGTATCAATCGTTGAATTATCAGAACAAGGAAGTAAGGAATTCCAAAACAACTGGTCGGTTCAATCTCCATCTTGGGGTGTAAGCTTCAATAACGGGAGAACATCCGGAGGCAGATACGGTGGATATGCTGATCAATATATAGGAGTCCCCTATAAGATAACAAAAACTGATGAAAAAACCGGTGAAAAAACATACTCTTTAGGTACCGACTATCAAACAAGACGACAAATGATAGGCAGCGGTACATATATTACATGGCAAATGAACTACTTAATCGAAAACAAAAAAGCAAGAGTACTTGCTAACCCGAAAATATTGATTACGAACGGTCAAGAATCCATAATCGACTTAACAGAAGATTATGTAGAAAAAGTAACATCTGAATTCTTGTCATCTTCTTCAAATGGAACTGGTACCGGCGCAGTATCTGCAGGTGCGGTTCAAAGAACATATACAATCGGTAATGATAAAGGTATTAAGGTATCTTTAGTTCCGTTCATTTCTCCGGATGGTTATGTAACAATGAATATAAAACCTAACTATGTAACAGAAGCAGGTAAAGAATATACCGCAGGAGAAGGTGATACAAAAGATCTTGCTGCGACATTAATGAACAGAAGAAATTTGGATTTAAAAAATGTTAGAATAAAAGATGGTGAAACTTTAGTAATCGGTGGTATGATACAAGAACTTGAACAAAAAACAGTTCAAAAAATACCTGTATTAGGTGATTTGCCATTGGTTGGTGCAGCATTTAGATCTACAACTACTGCGAAAGCAAAATCTGAGCTTGTAATTATGTTAACTCCAAAAATTATTAACGACGGAGATGATACCGTTGCGGATAGATTATAAATATGTCTAATCAACTGGAAAAATTAAAAAACAGCATAAAACTTGAATATGTTAACAAATTTGAATTAGACCTGATGAAAACATCAGGTTTTATTCCTGTTGATAGAAGACAAAATAACTTTTACGTAATTATCAATAAAGAAAATTCTCAAAATCAAAACTCAATAAAATCAATAGTACAGGAGCAAATCGGTGATGTTGTACCGCAATTTATACCTCTTGCATCTAACGATTTTGAAGATGTTTGGGCATCTGTTGATAAGCAAAAAAGTAACGTACAAACTCAAACCGAAAACGGCAAACAAGATAATTCAAAAAATACAGCAAAAGAATTAACCCCTGAACAAATGCTGATAGGAATTGGCTGGTTAACAGAAGATCAATTGCGTGAAGCCGAAAAACTGTCAACAGAAAGAAATATTCCGTTAGACGGAATTTTTATTGAAAAAGGGTTCCTTACTGCTGATAAAGTTGCTTCATACTTGCAAAAAAAATACGGTTACCCTGTTATTTCAAAATCAAATATAAAGGTAGATAAAAGTATTGCAAAAATGCTGCCGGATGACTTTGTAGAAAAGAAAAAAGCCATAACGCTAATGATGGAAGAAGGCAATAAGCTCGGTGTTGCAATGCTTAATCCTGATGATAGAAATACTATCAGAGAAATCTCACTTTCTACGGGACGTTCCGTAAATGTATACACAATACCTTATCAAGTTTATGAAGCGTACTTAAAAGAATATTTTATTATAAAAAAGACAGAGCAGGCAGCAAAAGAAACTGAAAGAATTATTCAAAGCATCGAAGAAGAAACTGCCGAATATACTGATGAAGACCAATTATGGGCGCAAGTAGAAAAAGAGCTTCAAGATGCCAGCGGTAACGTTGCAAAGTTTGTATACAAAATCATTACAGATTCAATAGATGCTAAAGCTTCTGATATTCACATTGAGCCAAGATTGGGATATTACGTTGTGCGTATTCGTCACGACGGTATCTTGAAAAAAGTTTTGGAAATCCCCGGCAGTATTGAACAAGCTGTAATAACTCGTTTTAAAGTTCTTGCAAGAATGAATATTGCGGAACACAGACGTCCGCAAGACGGTACGTTTTCTATTAAATACAATGACAGAATGTACGATTTTCGTATAAACACACTTCCTGTTTCAGGTAAAGAAAAGGTCGTTATTCGTATCTTGGCACCTGCTGTCAGCTTAAAAACAGCCGGAGAGAAAATGGTTATACAGGGAGCTTCTGATGAAGACATCCAAAAAATACACGACATGGTACAATCACCAAACGGTATTATCTTAACTTCCGGTCCAACCGGTTCCGGTAAAACAACAACTCTTTATACAATATTAAAAGCGTTAAACAAAGAAGATGTTAATATTACAACAATTGAGGACCCTGTCGAAATTAAATTAGAGGGGATTAACCAATCGCAAGTAAACGCAAAAGCTGATATTACATTTGCATCTTGTATGAGAGCAATTTTAAGACAAGACCCTGATATTATATTAGTCGGTGAAATCCGTGACTTTGAAACCTTAGAAACAGCTATTTCTGCTGCTCTGACAGGTCACTTGGTGTTAAGCACCGTGCACACAAATTCAGCTGCAGCAACAATTACCCGTTTAATCGAAATGGGTGCAAAAGACTACCTTGTTTCTTCAACTTTAACCGGAGTTATTGCTCAACGTCTGGTAAGAAAATTATGTGATAATTGTAAAGAAGAATATTATCCGACAG
Source organism: Epidinium cattanei (assembly GCA_023805625.1). Lineage (NCBI taxonomy): Eukaryota > Ciliophora > Litostomatea > Entodiniomorphida > Ophryoscolecidae > Epidinium > Epidinium cattanei. Next base: position 4,794 of record JAJJKM010003806.1, read on the forward strand.
AAGAAGAAGTTAAACATATTACAACAAATCCGAAAGAACAAGAAAAATTGATGCAAACAAAATTGTATAAGAAAAAAGGTTGTAAAGAGTGCGGTTATTTAGGTTTCACCGGACGTATCGGTATTTATGAGGTAATGCCTATTACGAGAGAGATTAAACGATTAATTGCTCAAGGTGCTCACGATATCGAAATCGAAGAAGCAGCAATCGCAACAGGCATGAAAACACTTAAAAGTTCGTGTTTAGCTCACATAATTAACGGACAGACAACCACAGATGAATTTATAAGAGTATTAGGTTACGCAAACGAATAAAGGAAGAAGGATTAGAATATATGCCAATATTTACATATCAAGCACTAAAAGGCGGAAGTGAAGTTATTAAAGGTGAAGTCACTGCATCTAATATGAAAGATGCTCGTGACATCATAAGAAAAATGGGGTTAGTACCTACTCAAATAACGGAATATGTGGCTTCAAAATCTAAAAAGGGTACAGGTGTCAGTACGTTATCACTGAATGAAAAAATTGATTTTATATCAACGCTTCAAATTTTATTATCATCTGGTATTCCTGCCGTTGAATCATTAATGTTTATGGAACAAGAAGCCGCTAAAAGAAAAATTCGTAATTTATCAAAAATATTAAAAACACAAATCATGGCAGGTTCTACTTTCGCAGATACACTTGCAAGATATCCGCAGGCATTTGGTTATATATTTATCGGTCTTACAAAAGCCGGAGAAGAAGCCGGTGAATTGGAAAAAACTTTAGGACGTATTAAAGATTTGCTTACAAAACAATCTAATACAAAGTCAAAAGTTATAGGAACTTTGATGTATCCGATGTTTGTTATCGTTTTGGCTTGTGTAATTACGTTAGTAATGTTATTATTCGTATTCCCTGCTTTTAAAGAGATGTTTGAACAACAAGAAAAGGCTTTGCCTTGGATTACACAAATGATGATTAATGCAGGAGATTTCTTGAAACATTATTGGTATACTATTCCAATTTTTATAATCGGTTTTGTAGCACTTGCTTATTTTTCATATCATTGGAAACCTTCAAGAGATGCTATTGATAAAGCAGTATTAAGGATACCGCTTTTGAATAATATGATTATGTATTCTAATTATTCAAATTTCATGTCCGTTTTTAGCGTATCGTATGATGCAGGTATACCGATTGTTGATTGCCTACAATTAGGCGTAATAACATTAACTAACACTTATTTGAATCAGAAAATCAGCAATGCTATAACAAAAGTTTCTCAAGGTTTACAGGTTTCACAAGCACTAAAAGCGACAAAAGTTATGCCTAAAATGTTGATTTTTATGATTGCAACCGGTGAACAATCAGGTCGTTTAGGTGACATGCTTGAAAAAGCAGTAAACTTCTTGGATAAAACTTTAGACGGAATTATTGATACAATAACAAAAATGATTGAACCTATCATGCTTTTAGTAATAGGTACAATAGTTCTTATTATGGCATTGGCTCTATACTTACCATTATTCCAATCATATCAAAGCTAAAATTTATCGAAAGGACTAAAATGGATATTAACACCGATTCTATACTTAATTCAACTTGGAAAGAAAAAGTTTATATAGAAACTGCAGAATTTATCATTATAGGCTACATTTTCATGCCAAAAATCGGCAAAAAAACAAGATTAATTACTGAAGTATTAAACAGTAACAAGCAATTCATTGCAGTAAAAGATTGCAGATTAGAGTTCAAATTGGCACCGCAAAGAGAAGTTGAGCACCACGAATTTTTGCAAATAAATATATCTACAATATTGTTAATGAGACCTACATATGAAGACTAAAACTTATGTCGTTACAGGTTCGGCTTCAGGGATTGGCAAAGAGCTGATAACAAAATTGGCATCCGATAACGTAATTTTTGCAGGGTATAGAAACCCAATGCATGAACAAGAATTAAAAGATATTTCCCCTAATATTTACCCGTTTTATGTAGATTATTCTCTGCCCGAAACAATAAAACAGGCAACTGATTTCATTTTATCAAAATGTACTAAGGTTGATACCCTTGTTAATATTGCAGGTTGTGTTGTTGCAGGCCCTGTCGAAGATTTAAATATAGACGAAGTAAGGCGCCAATTTAACGTTAACGTATTTGGACATATAGAGCTAACTCAAGGATTAATACCTATTTTAGAAAACAGCAGAATTATCAACATAAGCTCTATGGCAAGCTTTGGAATTTTTCCTTTTATATCTCCATATTGTGCTTCTAAAAAATGCTTGGACATGTTTTTTAATTCTTTGATGGTTGAAAATAAAAAGAATATTAAAGTTATCTCTATTAAGCCAGGAGTAATTGCGACACCTCTTTGGGGAAAATCGATAGATGAAAATTCAAAATATTTTGATAACTATGGCGATTATTCTAAAGAAATGAAATATGTGATAGCTAATGCACAAAAAAACGCTAAAGAAGGACTTCCACCAAGTAAAGTCGTTGAAGTCATACTTAAAGCAGATAGAGCAATAAATCCGAAGCTTTCATACACAGTAGGAGCAGATGCCTTTTTTGCAAAACTTTTATCAAATCTTCCACAATGTTTATTAAATAAAATAATTAAATTAGGTATAAAATATAAAATTTAGGGGTAAATAGGGGTAAATAGGGGTAAATAGAAGTAAATTTAATAATTTTTTGTAAATTATTAAATTATGATTAATTTTATTTGATTTTTGAAAAAAAACATTAAAATAATATTAGGCAGGGTAATAAAATTACACCCTCTCCCAAACCTTCCCACAGGGAAGGGAACAGTAAAACAAGCGGAGTTAAAATATGATTAATTTTGAAAAATTTACAAATTATTCTCAAGAAATAATCTTTGCAGCCAACGCTAAAAAAGATTTTTATAAAAACACCGAAGTTCAACCTGAACACATTATTATGGCAATGATTGAGGATAAAGGAATTGCGAAGGATTACTTGGAAGAACTTAAACTCTTAAACCAAAGCTTTATCAACGAAATTGTTGCAAGAATCAAGTCATTTCCGACAATTGCATCTCCATCAGGCGGTCAGCAGGTATTTTTATCTCGTGATACAAACACGCTTTTAGAAATTGCAACACAGGAAGCTGAAAATCTTAAAGACGAATTTATAGGTATTGAGTGTATCTTAATCGCTATGACAAAAGGGGTAAATATATCGGAAGTCCTTAAAAAATTTGGTGTTGATACAAACAAAGTTTTAAACGCTATGAAAAAAATAAGAGGTAATAAAAAAGTGGATACTAAAAATGCAGAAGAAAATATGAAGGCATTGGAAAAATATTCTACCGACTTAACTGAACGTGCAAGGAAGGGTAAATTAGACCCTGTAATCGGCAGAGATGAAGAAGTCAGAAGAATTATCCAAGTCTTGAACAGACGTACAAAAAACAACCCTGTTTTAATCGGTGAACCGGGAGTCGGTAAGACAGCTATCGTTGAAGGTTTGGCTCAAAGAATCATTAGAGGTGACGTTCCTGAAAGCTTAAAAGAAGTAAAATTAATCTCTCTTGATTTAGGTGCATTGGTAGCAGGTGCAAAATTCAGGGGTGAATTTGAAGAAAGACTTAAAGCCGTTCTAAAAGAAGTACAAGAATCAAACGGTGAGATTGTGATGTTCATTGATGAACTTCATACAGTTGTCGGCGCAGGCGCAACAGAAGGTTCAATGGATGCAGGAAACCTTCTTAAACCGATGCTTGCAAGAGGTGAACTAAGAACAATCGGTGCTACAACCGTGAATGAATACAGAAAATATATAGAAAAAGACCCTGCTCTTGAAAGACGTTTTCAACCTGTGCTTGTTGACGAACCATCAGTTGAAGATACTATTTCAATTCTTAGAGGTCTAAAAGGCAAATACGAAGTTCACCACGGAGTTCGTATTTTAGACAGCGCTCTTATTGCGGCAGCACAACTTTCTGACAGATATATAACCGACAGATTTCTACCTGATAAAGCTATTGACCTTATTGATGAAGCAGCCTCAGCACTTCGTATTGAGATTGACTCCATGCCGGAAGAAATTGACGTTATGATGAGACAGAAAATTCAGTTGGAGATTGAAAGAGAAGCTCTAAAGAAAGAAACTTCTCCCGAAAGCATCGCAAAGATTGATAAACTGACTTCCGAAATAGATGAACTAAACAGCAAAATCGATAAAATGAAGGCCCAATGGGAAGTTGAAAAAAATACTATTACAGGTGAAGCAGGTATTAAAGAAGAAATTGACAAGGTAAAAACAAAGATTGCAGAAGCCGAACGTAATACTGATTTGCAAACAGCTGCCGAGCTCAAATACGGCAAGCTTATGGAATTGGAGAAAAATCTTCAATCAATCCAAGGCAAAGAAAAGAGCGAAAACCGTCTTTTAAAAGAAGAAATAGATGGTGATGATATTGCAAATATAGTTTCTAAATGGACAGGAATCCCTGTTAATAAACTTGTTGAAAGTGAAATGCAAAAACTTCTCCGCATGGAAGACGTTCTTCATAAACGCTTAATAGGTCAAGAAGAAGCTGTTAATACTGTTTCTGATGCTATTCGTCGTGCAAGATCAGGACTTAAAGACCCTAAACGTCCGATTGGTACATTTATTTTCTTAGGGCCGACTGGTGTAGGTAAAACAGAGCTTGCAAAGACATTGGCAGAATTCTTGTTCAATGACGAAGATGCAATCGTCAGAATAGATATGTCTGAATACATGGAAAAACATAACGTTGCAAGACTGGTTGGAGCTCCTCCGGGATACGTCGGATACGAAGAAGGCGGACAGCTAACTGAAGCCGTCAGAAGAAAACCTTATTCGGTTGTGCTTTTTGATGAAATCGAAAAGGCTCACCCTGATGTATTCAATATTATGCTTCAAATCTTTGATGACGGTCGTTTGACTGATTCTAAAGGAAGAACTGTTGACTTTAAGAATACAGTAATAATTATGACTTCAAACATAGGAAGCGATATTATCTTAGAAGATTCTATCAACAATGCAGGCTCTAATTTTGAAGAAACAAAGGAAAAAGTTAACGCCGTAATGAGAGAAAGGTTTAAACCCGAATTCTTAAACAGAGTTGACGAAACAATCTTCTTCAAAGGTTTGACGATGGAACAATTATCATCAATTGTTGACATTCAAATCGAGAACTTAAGAAAACTTCTTAAAGACCACAATATGTCTTGTGAGATAACAGAAGATGCCAAAGAACTGCTTGCACGCAGAGGCTTTAACCCGATCTACGGTGCAAGACCGCTTAAGCGTGTAATTCGTCAAATGGTAGAAAATCCTTTATCAAAACTAATCCTAAGTCAGAAATTCATCGACGGCGACAATATTAAAATTGATGCAAAAGACGATGAGATTGTGTTTGAAAAGTAAAAATATAAAAAGCCATCTAAATAGATGGCTTTTTGTTATTCAATAAATAAAAAAACATAATTATACGAGCAAGCAATCTGCATTTGCAAGATCGTACTTCTTTCCGATTTGAATATAGTCAAATCCTCGTTTTAGTAATTTATGACCGTCCCATTGATTTCTGCCGTCAAAAATTACAGGATTTTTCATGAGCGATTTTATTCTATCAAAATCCGGTCTTCTGAATTCATTCCATTCTGTTAATAGAAGTAAGCTATCTGCATTTTCTAATGCTTCGTATGCTGATTTTGAATAAATTATTTTATCTCCGAAATAGAATTCTGCTTGGTCAAAAGCTTTAGGGTCATACGCTTGTATTTTTGCTCCTCTCTCTAACAATGCATTTATTATTGTTATTGCAGGAGCCTCTCTCATGTCATTGGTTTTTGGCTTAAACGCCAAACCCCATACCGCAAATGTCTTTCCGCTTAAATCATTTCCTAATCTTTGTAATATTTTATCTATAAAAATTTGTCTTTGCTTTTTGTTAATATCATCAGCAGCTTTTAAAAGAGAATAATCACAACCGTTATCAATTGCAGTTTTAGTTAAAGCTTTAACATCTTTAGGGAAACAGCTTCCGCCATACCCTAAGCCGGGGAACAAGAATTGTGAACCGATTCTTTTATCCGCACACATTCCGATTCTTACCATTTCTGCATCTGCTCCAACTTTTTCACAAATGTTTGCAATCTCATTTGCGTATGAAATTTTTACCGCAAGAAATGAATTTGCTGCATATTTAGTCATTTCTGCAGATTTGACATCCATCATTATTACAGGATTTCCTGTTCTCAAAAATGGTGCATAAAGTTCCTGCATAATCTCTGTTGCTTTTTGAGAATCCGAACCGATTACAACCCTGTCTGGTTTCAAAAAGTCATCCACTGCAGCACCTTGTTTCAAAAATTCAGGATTTGAAACAACATCAAACGGGCAATTAGTATATTGTTTAATAATATCTGTCACTTTATCGGCAGTTCCAACCGGGACAGTTGATTTGTCTACAATAACTGTATATTGTGTTATAGATTCACCGATAGATTTTGCAACTTGTTCCACATATTTTAAATCTGCTGAACCGTCTTCACCCTGAGGAGTACCGACAGCAATAAAACATACCAAAGACTTTGATACTGCATTTCTTATATCACTTGTAAATGTCAATCTGTTTTCAGAAACATTTACTTTTATAAGTTCTTCCAAGCCGGGTTCATATATAGGAATGATTCCTTGTTTTAATTGCGCCAATTTTTCTTCATTATTATCAACACAAATAACATCATTTCCCATCTCTGCAAGACATGTTCCTACGACTAAACCAACATATCCTGTGCCTATAACGCATACTTTCATTTATATCTCTCCTTTTATACATTCACAAATTTTTGTTCTTCACAAAGAATTCTTTGAGCAAAGTATTCAATAGTTTTGTCTAAACCTTCATTTAATTTAACAGTCGGTTCCCAACCCAATTTAGTTTTAGCCAAAGTTATATCAGGTCTTCTTTGTGTAGGATCATCAGCCGGTAAAGGTTTGTATATAACTTTAAGATTTTTGTTATTTCTTTTATTAACTTTTTCAATAACTAAATCTGCAAGTTGTTTTATTGTAAATTCTCCCGGATTCCCCGTATTAACAGTCCAAATAAATCTCATAAAATTATAACAATATTTGGATTTAAAATTAAAATAAAAAGATCATAT
>JAJJKM010003807.1:0-11935 GCA_023805625.1 Epidinium cattanei
AAAAAAAAAAAAATTATTTTTTTAAATAAAAAAAAATTTTACCTTTTTTTTTTATATCCCCCACCCAAAACAAAAAAAAAAAACACGGGGGGGGGATCGCTCTAATTTTAGTAAACCAATTTTCTGGAAGGGGGGGGTCGCTATTAGAGCGACCACCCAAAATTAAAAAAAAAGGGGGGGGGGTCGCTCTATTAAGGGGGTCGCTCTAATAGCAAAAATGCGGTAGTTATAATTTCCCTAAGATAGAGCCAACCTATTTTCCTTAATTTTTTTCGCCTCTTCTTTTTGTTTTCCATGAATTTCCAGAAAAAGATTATTCATTAAATTGGATGTAATATTTATTTAACATTTTTTTAAATATTGATATAATATATTTTTATAATTAAAAATCCTCAATGAGATTCCCGAAAACTTCCAAAATTAGATTTGCTCTCCAAGGTTTATTAAAGAAGATGACAGAGGATTAAGGTGTAATAATTATCTTAAAATACATTCAATAAATTGAAGAAGAATTGAAAAAAATACTAAATATTATTTATAATTTATTAATTTTGGATTTTAATTTTAATCATTTAAGATTAAAAAATTATATACCTTATTTCAGGAATTAGAGGGATCGTTTTTTTGTCTCCAAAAGGGAGGTCGATATATTCTTTGAATTGATTTTTGAAATGTACCTACCTTGCAATTTTCACATTTTTTAAAAAACTCAAGGTCCCTACCTTGAGATTTTTAGATTTTTTATAAAATTTTTAAACAGGAATAAAATATAATAAAATAGGCTAATTTTTTTGGAGGTCGCTCTAATTTCTGAAATTGATCTTTTGAAAAGGGGGGGTTGCACTAATTCCTGAAATATGATATTTAAATGGAAGTAGCCAAAGATCTTATAAAAAAGCAAGATATAAATAGGGAAAATTTAAGTAAAGATGAGATAATTAAACAATTACAAAATCAAATGAGTAAGCTTTTAAAGGAAAACGAAGAAAAAGATGAAGAGATAAGAATAAAGGAAGAAAATATAAAAAAATTAAAGGAAGAAAAAGATGAAGAGATAAGAATAAAGGAAGAAAATATAAAAAACTTAAAGGAAGAAAAAGATGAAGAGATAAAAAAATTAAAGGAAGAAAAAGATGAAGAGATAAGAATAAAGGAAGAAAAGATAAAAAATTTGGAAGATAAATTAAATTTTAAAAATGCTGAAAAAAAAAATATAGAAAAAGAATTCCATAATAATATTATTAAACCATTTCAAAATGATAAAATAATAAATTCAATTGAAGATGAAACTGAAGCAAATGAGGGATTGATAAAAAAAATACTAGAATTAGAAAATGAAGATAGAATAATAGAAAAAAATAAAGAAATTGAAATAAAAGAAAGACATAAAAATATTTCAAAAAAAGTGATTAAAAGTTGCATTAAAATGATATTGAAAGATTTGGAAGATTCTTTTGAAGATTTAGAAAATATTGATAAAAAAAATAAAAAAAAAAATGAAATTAAAAACAAAATTATGGAAAACTTTGGTGATTATATTGGAATGAAAATAAATAATTTAGCTCAAATTTTAAGTTATTTAAATCAAAATGAAAATATATTATTAAAAAAAAAATTTTATAATAAAATAAATAGTTATATTACCGTATTAGCCATAATTGTCACCTTCCTTGGCCAAAATTTTATTATAAATAGAAAATTAAAATACAATATAAAAAATTATACCCCGAATTTTAACCCTTTCCCCCCTGGAATCCTAGAGAAGGAGGGAGTCTAAATTCCTGATAACACGGTAATTCTATTGATGCTTTAAAAGATGAGATTTATATGGAAAAAGAAAAGAAAAATTTAGAAGATAAAACTAAAGAAAAAAAATATCAAAAAATAAGTGAAGGACTTAAAAGTATTATAAAAATTGAACAAAATTTGGAAAAAGAAATTGAAAAATTTGTTAATAAAGAAACAATATTAATATTTAAATTTCAAAAATTAGATTCATCAAATAAAACATATAAAAAATTTGATATTTACAGTGAAAATAGAATAATTAAAACAATAGATATATTAGAATCAACAATAGATAAAGAATTAACATTACCATTAAATAACTTAGTAAGTTATAATGGATTTGAAAGTCAATTAAATATTAAATTATCTGATGAAAATAATAGCGAAAATTTCATAATTAATATAACTTTGCATAGTAAAAATTATTATGATATATTTTTAGACATAAAAAAAGGAAAAACATATTCTGCTGATATAGTATATATATCTAATAAAAAAGATTTATTACCAAAAGAAGCAGTAATTTCTAATAAAACTTTGCCTATAAAAGATGAATTACTAAATATGAAAAGAATAGTATTATTAAATTTAGATAAAAAAGAATTATTTTCCATAAACCTCACAATAGTCCCCCCTCTCTTTTTAGCAATGCCTTAGGTCTCTGAATAGTCCTCCCCCACTAAAAAAAATTCAATTAAATTAAAAGATTTATATTTTATTAATCAAACATTTACCTCTAATAATTTTAAATATTATTTTTAATTGTATTGATAAATATATTAATTTTGAATATGATATGAAGGTCTCTTAATTGTCCCCCTTCATATTTTTGACCTCCATTTTAAAGAAAAGGGGGGAGACTATTGCAAGGTTTAAGGTAATTATTTAACCTTTTATGCTCTCATATACTCCCATTATGGATAATTTTAATTTATTACCTTTTACTGGATAATAACATGAAGGGTTAAAAAGATTTCCTTTTTTTAAGAAAGACAATAAAAATTCTCTTGAAGAAATTCCTCATATAAATGAAAAACAATCTTCAGATTTATTTATTAATATTATTGTTAAAGAAGATAAAGAAGGAGATATTTTTGCTACTCCAATAGTTAAAAAAATTCCTAACGAATTTACAGATGAAGAAAAAAATTTAATAAATATTTGTTATAAAAATTTCATAAAGATAAACAATAATTTTATTTATGATAAAAATAAAATACTAAATTTGATAAACAAAATTAATGATGGTAAAAAAAATAATATTGAAAAGAGTAAAAAAATTCTTGATAAATTTATTCAGACACCTTTTTATATTAATTATAAAGATAAAATTCCAAATAAGGATTATATTGAATTTATAGAGAAATTATGTATTTTAAAGCTATATTTTCATGATTATGAGGAAAAAAATCCTCAAACTATACAAAATAAGATAATATTTTTTAATCAAAAAAAAGAAGAATTTGAAAAACAAATAAAAGATACAAAATTAAGAATGTTTGCATTAATTGATACATTCAAATATGCTTTAACAACTGAAGAAACAAATTTCTTTAATTATAAATTAATGAATATGGAAGATTTACCAAGTTATTCTCCATTTATTGAATCAGAAATAAAATTTAGAAAAATTATTAGTGAATTAAATGATGATTCAAAAATTAGCTTTTTATATTTACAATTCAATAGTGGAGCTGGAAAAGATCTTTTTTCATCAAAGACATTTTATCAAATAAAATTGATACCATTAATTTCAATAAAAAATCATATACTTAATGATTTTTCGCCTTATTTTTATATATTTAATCCTAATAATTATGCCACACTTGCATATACTAATCCACAAACAAATTTAAAAAGTTATAATGAATTTTGTTTAAAAAATGGAACAGAAGATATTGCTTACTATCAAAGCAATTTAAATACAGTAAAAATACTATTTTTAAAATTCCATGAATGCTCTCATTCAAAGTTCAGTGCTAATTTTAATTTTGAAATTTCTCCTCAGATAGTATTAAAAAGAAATTTAAGCAAATTATTAAATTATAAATTTTTATCACAGGGTATTATAGCTCAAAAGTTATATTATAAATATAAAAAATATCTTTATAAATATGCAGAAGCAAATGAAGTAAAAGAGAATCCTGAAGACGAAGAAGATAATTATTTTGATATAATGTATCATTATTTAGAAGATATGGGAGATGAAATTGAAACTAAAATTATTAAAGAGGAAAATATGGGAGAATCTGGTGCTGCATTTGAATATTATTTATCAAATAATTATTATTGTGTAAATGGTATTATTAGATATCAAGGAAATTTAGATTCACTTTTAAAAGAAAATTTATATACTGATAAATCACTTCTTTGTCTCAAAAGAATTATTGAAAGAAAAATAAAAATTTTATACAAAAATAAACCAGAACTAATTACCGTAATTTTCATAGCCGTCCCCCCCCTTTGACCAGAGCGAGGCCCCAAAAACAAGGGGGGGGACCGCTACGCAACTTTTCAAAAAATAATAAAATAATATAATTAAAGAAAATTTTTAAAATAATATTAGTAAATTTTTAAATTTATAAATTTAGCAATTAACTATAAAGGTTAAATATGTATTTCTGAAATTTAGGGGGGACCGCTACGATAAATCTAAAATTGAAGGTTTCGGACAAAAACAGGGGGGGGAACCGCACCGAGGGGGGACGACTATGAAAATTACGGTAATAAATTATCTAGTATTGATAATGATAATGGTAAATATAAAAAAATAATAAAGAAGCCAGGAGAAATGCTTACTCATAATGATTTAGGAATATTAATAATCAAATAAAAAGAAAATTTATTAAAAAATTAAATTATTACTAATTATGAAGAATTAATGATTACCATAAAGGTCTTATTAGAAACTCCGTCGAAATAAAACCACTCCCCCCAAAAAATTTTGAAAATTGACATAAAAAAAATGGTCATTTATATTATATTCTTAATTGTACCATATAAGAAAGGAATTCTAAAAATTCAAAACTTCATTAGATGAACTCAAATGATTCCCCTATTTTTGATAAAAAGTAGGAAAAAAAGGTCCTAACATGAATATGAGGAATATGATAATTCTAATTTTTTTATTTCTTAAATTCTTGGCACAAAAATAATAGCTAATTATTTATATTTTAAACAAAGGAATTTATTTTTGACTTTTTTCAATTATTTTCTTTTGATTTAATAAATTCACAGTTTATTTAATAAGTTAATACTAAGTTTGGACATACAATTTCAAATTTAGAAGAATTGAAATTCCAATTATTAGTAGTAAAACTATATCAAATTAGATATTATTCAAAAATCAAAAAATTAAAAAAATATTTTTGTTTTTATATTATCAATATTTTACTTATGGAAAATTTTAAATAATCTATATAAGCAATAAAACTTTGAGTAGAATGAATATATAATTATCTTTGATTATAATATCTGCCCAAATTTCCATAATTATAGATTCATATTTAAAAAATTTAAATATGAAGTCTATAAGAAATGAGATTAATACTTTTTGAAGATGTATTTTTTGAAAAATGAAAGGTTGTTATGCAAAAAAATTTTAAAGTAATCTTTTATAATGTCATATTCTTCTTTAGGTGAAAGGATGGATCTAAGAATCTTTGCCAATAATGGCATAAAGGGTTAATTTTATTTTTTTGTATTATTTAAATTTATTATTAATGTAAAATAGGAAAGTTTGAATTCCTTAAAAATAAAATTTCATCTTGTCAAAAATATTAACTTTTCAGTGATAAAGTAAATAATATCTTCTCTTTTCAATAAAAAAATAATTTAATTAAAATTATAAAGGAAAATTTCCAAATTATTTAAGATTTAATTTTATTAGTATGAAATTGAAAAAATGATCCTCTGATTATCAAAAGGACAATAAAAATTTTATTCTTTAGTACTCATCATGCATATATGGTGAAGAAATTTTACTTTTCAAATTATCAAATAATTTATTATATGCTTCATTTTCTAATTGTAAATTACCATATTATAATAATAAAAGAGGGAACAAAATATTTTTTTAATATTTGTGAAAATAGGGTGTCCCCTTTATTTTTCTTAAAAAAGAGATTTATATTAAAATTAATTACCGAAAGTATCATATTAGTGCTCCCCCGACAGAAAGACAATCTTTTTTGAGGAGGGAGCATTATTACATTCCAAATTTATAAAGAAATAGTGGAAATTTTTGAGGTCAATTTTGTAAAAGTTGAAAGGGGGTTTTATTATGATGGGGATATTAATACGACACTTACGGTAATTATTATTTTAATTATAAATCAAAAAAACAAATTTTTATTATTCACAACAAAAATTTTCATTTAAAAAATTATAGAAAAATGCATTACCTTAACACCCTGCTTATTCCCCCTACCTAAACCCCCTCCAAAATTTTTTTTTGCTCCCTAACAAAGAACCATATACTTAATCCCCCACCTCGGTTTTCTGGCATTTTTATACTAAATTTACTTATGGTATATATATTTTTATTTTTTTTATATTCTCATAAACCCTTTAATCCCCCTCCAAAAAAATCTTCTCTCTGACTAGAAGGGTGATTAAGTAGGGCTTTACGGTAATATTTTTCAATATTCAATTAAATAATTTTTTTTTATTTCATCAAATCAATTGGACTAATATAGTAAGAAAATTAAAAAGAATATGAATTAGTTCATTTAATTTCTTGTTTTAGAGGTAAATGAAATAACATGAAAAATACTTATTTTCATAAAGAACTTTAAATTAAATTATTATTCAAAAATTAATTTATGATGAAATTATAAAGTATGAATTTTAAAAAAACAAAATAATAAAAAAAATTGATTGATATTAACTCCAAAAAAAATTCAATTAAAGGAAAAAATTTTCACCTACTATTTCACCAATTATTTACAAATATTTGAAGCTATAACTATTATTCTAAAAGCTTTGAAAATTATTTTTTTGTTTTTGGTAATTCAAATTATTATAAATTTAATATTTTTTATTTAAAGGTTATCTTCTTTGAGATTGAGACTGGTATAGAATGTTTTCTTCTTATGAAATTATTTGGATTTTCCTTTAAAAGCCTAAATCTTTTGTAATTTTTTTAAATTAGGAAAAAAATTAATTTTTAAATTAAAATAGGGTTTAATATGAAGAAGATATGCATTATGCCTTTCTAAAAATGGATTTGACTATGACAGAAAAGGAATTGCCATGCATATATTGTTGCCATTAAGGATGAATAATTGAGTGAAAAAGAACTCTTATTATATTCTCTAAATAGATTGGACACCTCAAAAAATAAGGCATTCTATTTACCTTATATTTTCAAATTTTAAAAAAAACTCAAGGTAGGGACCTTTATTTTTTTATAACAAAGTGAAAATTGTAAGGTAGGTACCTTACAAAAATCAATTCTTTAAATATAGGTACCTCTTCTTTTTGCCGAGCAAAATTGTTTGCTTTAATTAGAGAAATAGGGTGAATAAATATTAGGATTAAAAAAAATTAAATATAAATTTTTATTTTAAATTATTAATTTTATAAAAAAGGAAGAAAGGACAAATATTTAAGGAATAATTAATCTTTTATATTTTTACCAAAGGATTGATCATAATTGATTTATACCTATTATGGAAAAAAATGGGAGCTTAAAAGGTTAATAATAATCTAATAAAACTCTCAAATTATCAGAAGCTTATTTTAATACAATATTCCTAGAAATAATCCCCCATGATGTCAAAAGATGGTACTTTTTGTGAGGGGGGACTATATGAAAATAATACTTAATATAAAATATATTTAGAAAATTATTTAAATATGAATTATAATTATATTTAAATAAAAATCTATTGTGATTTTTAAAAATTTACAGGGAGGAATTATTGGAGGACAATATTTAAATTTAAAATCTGAACTTTTTTGGGGAATTATTTCTAGGAATACAGTAATAGAGCAAATGGAATAATAAATTATTTAAATAATTTTAATAATCAATTAAAAAAACATGATATTAATAGATACAAAATATTAAATGAAATAAATTCAGGAAATTTATATAATAGAGAAAATAAAAAGTATAAAAATGATAATCTTTATAGAAGTAGAAAAATATTCCAATTTCAAAACAAATATTTCCAAAATATTAAAGAGCATAATATTCTCAATACTAATTATAATACATTAATTGATTTAATTTGAGCAATTTCACATACTTTTTAGTACTATCTACTCCAGATTTTGTATAATTTTCTTTTCCTTTTATTTGATTTTGATCAGGTGTATACTCTATTATGGAATTTTCTTCCATATCTTCTTTTTTGAATAAGTTTTATCAGAATGAGACTCCATATCAATATAGTCTGATTTAATTTCATTAGCTTTTATATGATTTTCATTCTCCATTAAATTTAATATGAAATAATATTATTTTATAAATATTTATTTGGGTCTATTTATTATTTATCAAAATAAATTGAGAATATTATTTATACCACACATCAATTTCATTATACATTTTGTAATTTCTGAAGAAGTTTATGATTATAATAATCATTCTTTTTTATTATAAATTTAATTTCATTTAGTAATATTAATTTTAATATTAATATGTATAAAGCAAAGAATTTATATTTACCATATACCTTATTATAAACCCGGCCTATTGAGCACTTTTTTTTGGATTATTTGAGAGTATTAAAACAAAGAAAAATAATGGGATTTTGAATAAAAATAGAATCAGAATTTTTTAAAGTTTTCGGTGGGGGAGGCGATTAAGAAGAGGGTTTACCATGAAGTTTACCCTCTTTTTCAACAAAATATCAATGTTAAAAATTATTTAAAAGTATATGTTTATTGCAATATTAACAATAAAATATACAAATAAATTAATAAGCTTAATAAAATATTTTTAATCAATATTTAAAAATTATATTTAATATCTCTTATTTTATTCTTATTAAATTTAAGAATTATATATTATTATAGTTTTTTAGGAATTAAATTGCAATAATCCTCTAATTTGATAGGCCACTATTTTTATCCAAAAAATGGGGATTTCATATAAGAAGAATTAATTTCTCAAGATCATTATATTCATTTTATTTCAAATTCCCTATTTTGCAAGGTAGTTGCTATCCAAAATATAACATCAATGACTCATTATATATTTGGTATAAAGATGGCATAAATAGTTAATTAAGGAGGTTTGGTACTAATCACTTAAAAATTAAATAAAATTTAATAGAATTATATCTTTATTTAATCATATAATTTTAAATAAATATTAAAAATTTAACCTTTTAAATCTTCATATTATTCCATAATAAAAAAATTATATTTATTAGCTTTCTCAATTTGGAGATTAAAGAATTAATTATAATTTTAAAATGAAAATATTTTATA
This sequence comes from Epidinium cattanei, assembly GCA_023805625.1. Classification (NCBI taxonomy): domain Eukaryota; phylum Ciliophora; class Litostomatea; order Entodiniomorphida; family Ophryoscolecidae; genus Epidinium; species Epidinium cattanei. Next base: position 9,232 of record JAJJKM010003807.1, read on the forward strand.
AAAATGAATATTAAAGAATATTAATAAAGGTAATTTTCAATTTTCAAGGGGGATAGGAAGAAATTTAATCTTAACATTGCCATTAATATTAGAAAGAATCTATAATTTCTAAGATTACAATTATATTAAATTAGATCTTGTCAAATGACATAAACATGTAGAGCACACTTTCCTGAACATTCTGAAATTGAAATCACCCAATTTGGAGCATTTTTCAATTAGTTATGGATAGTCCATTAGTAGTATTATTAAAACTCAAGGGGCAACATTGATCGTTGCCCTGACTGGGTAACTCAACGGACAACGAATAGCAGCCAGGCCCACCACCCATTACCAGATCCGGTGGCCACCTGTAACATGAATAAGTTAGTTTTATGGACTCTCATGCATGCATCTAGATGGTCAAAATTTCTCCCTTTGCTAACCCAAAAATTTCCAACAAGCATAAACTTGTTTCCAATACCTTCAACCCAAGTTTTTCCAGTGAGTCCACCATATCAAAGAATAAAAAATTTACTAGAATTATATATTTTAAATATGAATTTATTTTAAATTTTATAGCATTTATTTAAAATATTTAAATTTGAATTAAATAAAGGAAAATATTATTATTCATATAAAATAATAAAAAATAAATTTCATTAAACTCAGCAATGACTCAAAACAATATTGATTTTCTGAAAGTAAATTTAATAACAAAAATAGATACTAACAATTTTAATAATATAGAAAATATCAATGATATTTCGAATAATAATATTGAAGATGAAAAAAATAAAATCCCACCCTCTTCCCCAATATATATTTTTTGTGAATCATTAAAAGAGATAAATACCCAAAATGAAACAGGTTGGACTCCCATATATAGGTCAGTTTTAGCAAATAATATTCCAGCATTAACTGAATTATTAAAATTAGGGGGAAATCCAAATATTTCTAATAATTTAGGAGAAACACCTCTATATTTATCTATAGAAAACCAAAATTATGAAGCGCTTACAAAATTATTGCAATATAAAGCTGATCCTAATATAAAGAAAAGAAACGGAAATACCCCATTACATATAGCGCTTAACCTCTAAATGCTTTTCAAATAAATCTTATCATTTAATTGAATAGATATGTATGTGAATAATAGATTAAGAAAAAATTGGAAAATAAATTTATTTTAATTTTAATAAATAATGGGGCGGATCCAAATACCGTAGGCGACACTGTCATGTCCGGAGTCAATTTTCATTAATTTTTTCTAAAATTAGGGGGTTAAGTCCTTGTCATGTCCGGGGTTTTTTGATTTTTAGGGGAAAAGTCCTGTCATGTCCGGTAATTTTCCAGATTTAATGAAAAAAAATACATTTTTTTTTTTGAAGTTAATTTTTTTTCTATTTTTGTATTTTTTTTTTTTTTTTTTGCTGTTTTTTTGCAAAAAATACCCAGATATTGCGGTGTCGCAAGGGGTTTTTCAAAAATTGAACTCCGGACATGACTTGTCGCGGACATGACAATGTCGCCTACGGTAATTATATTTTCCTTTTATATATAATAAAAAAATACAATTTATTTTTTTTAAATTAAAAGAGAATAAATCTTTAATCAATACTATGAATATTATGCTTTTAAAGGAATATATATTATAAGAAAAAATTATCCGACTTCAAAAGTATTTTATATAATAATGTTTCTATTCAAATATTTAGGAATTATTTCAAATTCAAGAATAATAGAAATGTGTTTAAATGAAAATAACATATCTATTAATAGATATACCGTAATCGACATATTCATATCTCTGACAAATCATATCCAGTACCCTTTTAGTAAAAATCCCCTGAGACCCTGTCATATCAGGGTATTTTTTGGAAAAAAAATGAAAAAAAAAAAAAATTTAGAGAAAAGAAGAAAAAAAAAATTAATGATTCCGTTATTTTTTTCATTAAATCTGCAAAACTACTGGACATGACAAGACTTTTACCCCTAAAAATGAAAAAACCTCGTACATGAAAGGGAGTTAATCCCCTAATTTTAGAAAAAAGTGAGAAAAGTGCCGCCTACGGTATATCAAATATTTTTATTTTTGGTAAAAATTTTTCAATAATAGATGCAAAATATCAACTAACCCTTATTCTTATTAGAATAAATTTGAAAATGATTCAAAATTTATTATTATTATTAAAAATAAATGGTTAATATCAATTATAGGAGCAATAATTTTTTTAATTTTCATTATATTTACAATTTTATCACATTTTTATATTCAATCAAGGTATAAAAATGTTCGGACTTTCTTAGGAGAGAAAACTAAAATGGAAGAGACAAAAATAAAAATAGAAGAAATACTTTTTAAAATAATATCATACTTTTCATTAGTTGTAGTGTTTTTTCATCAATATATTATTGAGTATTATTTTTTTGGGGTATATGGATTTATTTATTATCAAACAGGCTTGTTTACTAAAAATGGAAATTTTCCAAGTATTTATATACTGTATTTGTCATTGTCAGCCTCGAGTCATAGTCATCCTCGAATGGTTAAAATTAAGCTCTAGTATGAACATTGTCATACTCGAGAGCCCAAAATTAAATATAACAATATATAAAATTAGAATAAAATCTAAGATATTATATCTAATTTAATTATGTCCATTAAAAATTATAAGTTTTAATTTAAATTATGAATCATGATATATAAATATACTATTTAAAT
>JAJJKM010003808.1:0-11935 GCA_023805625.1 Epidinium cattanei
AATCAAAATATTTTAAAATTTGAGGATAGCTACTTGGAAAAATAAGCTAATTTAGGGGAGCAATTTTTTGATTTTTAAAAAAAATCGATGATAGCGGATAATCTATATGGAGCAGGTAGAGTCTTGGATTACTGTAATATATATTTATTTAATTAAAAAAATAATATGGGAGAAGAGCTTAATAAACCAATAAAACAATATACCATTATTTTCTGATTTGATTACCCTTTAATTTAATTTTGATTAAAAATTATGCATTGTATGATTAGACTATTATAAAATACCGGTGCTTGCCAGATTTTAGGCCCCCCCTTGATAGGCTTCCAGGGGGAGCTAAAATTAAGGGAATCATTTTGTATATTTGTATGTTAATTCTCTATTTATATTAAAATTTTGGCCAATGGAGGGGGGCTATAATTCTGGGGGCCTAAAATGAGGCAAATACGGCAATATTTTTAAATACCATAAAAGTCAGAATTTAACCACCTTAAGGAAAAAATTTTTTTGAGAGAAGGGTTATATTCCGACTTTAATTTCTCACAGGCAGCTAGCTGAAATTTTTAGTTTCCATACACATTAAAAAATTTCATAAGATGGCTATCTGATGGTAGAAATTTTTAACTCAGGTACCTCCTGACATTTTTATGTACATAGCATGTTGATAAATATTTTTCATTTAGGTAGCTACCTACATGATTTTTAGAAATATAGAAGAACTATAATCCTACTATTTCTAATAAGGAACTTTGAAAATTTTGAGGGGTTATATTCCAAAGGGTGTTATATTCAGAATTTTACGGTCCCAAATTTAATGGAGGATAGATATATAGTAAACTCACTAATGTTTTCCCCTCTAGAGAGCAAAAATATTTAACTTATGAGGAGGAAATAATTAAATATCATAAAAGCCGGTGTTATATGCAAGCCGTAGTCATTTGAAAGTCGGGATCTTTTAAGAATTTTTAATCCATATCATTTATGAAATCAAAAAATTTTTTTAGATATTAGATGTTTAAAATGTTTATTGTTATTGGAATTAATAGCTATAAAATTTTTTTTATACTCATTTACTTTTTGTAAAAAAAAAGTATCTTAAATCCAATGAGACAGACTTTTACGGTAATAATTTTTTTAACAAATTTTTTTTATTGAAGGGGAATAATTAAGGTATATTTTTCCTTATTTTACTTTCAAATTTATTATAATTTGAAAAAATCAAAAGAGCATTTTTTAAGTGGGAAAATAATTAAGTTATATATTTTTTTAAAAATAATTTTTTGAAATATTTAAAGTGGGAAAATATTTAAGAGGTTTAGGGTATCTTAAAGTGAAGGTAATCCAAAAGATAATCAAAATATATATCTTAAATATGGATTAGCTTCCTATTTTCTTCAACCTTATTGAAATTAATTTATTTGTAGATATAAGAGTTCTAATTTACTAATTCAATCAGAATATAAAAAGTTAAATAGTGTTCAAGGGTGGAAGTCTTCAATGGAAGATTATACATTGGATTTGATAGAATCTGACCATCAAAAAGTATTAAATATTTTTGGAATTTTTGAAGGTCATGGGGGAAGGGAAATCCCAAAATATTTGTCAAGCCATTTTTTTGAGTTTTTAAAAAATAATGAAAATTTCAAAAATACTAAATACAAAGAAGCTCTCTCAGAAACTTTTTTAGAATTAGATAAATCATTTAAAACAGATAAAGTTCAAAAAGAATTAATTAAATATTCAGAAGAATTAAAATCTTTAAAAGAACAAGAAATAAAAAATATATATTCAATAGATGAGAAGGTAAATGAGGATGAATTAAAACAAATGATAACATTTAAACAAGTATTAGATCCAAGAAATATAGAAAATGCTAATGTGGCAGATTTTACAGGCTCTTCAGCCATTATTATTTTAATAGGTGATAGCAAAAATCTTTTTATAGCAAATGCAGGAAATTCAAGGTGTTTAATAATTAATAAAGAAGGAGTCATAATTAATAAAACAAAAGATCATACTATGGATCACCCTGAAGAAAAAAAAAGAGTTGAATTAGCGAGAAGTTTAAATGAAGATGATGAAGAGAAGAGAGTATTTGAAAAAAAACCCCAAGTAAAGTACTTGGAGGTTACAAGGGGATTTGGCTTTTTTGAATTTAAGGAGAATGAATGGATGGATCAAAGAGATCAAGAAGTTTCAGCAGATCCTGACATTATAGAAGTACCTTTAAAAGAAATACAATATATAATAATAGGAAGCCATAGTATATTCGAAGGAGATTCAAATGATAGCAATAATGAGGATAATACCAATAATAAAATTTGTAAATATTTTATAGAAGAAATTAGAAAAGATGAAAATAAATCTTATAGTAAAATTATAGAGGAATATTTTGAAAAAAATATATCAAAAGATAAAATTGATAATAAAGGATTAGATAATATGAGTTGCATTATTATTAGTCTAAAAGATAAAATACAAGAATTTGTCAAAAATAAAGAAATTATAGAAGAAGAGCAAAGAAAAAAAGAGGAAGAAGAAATAAAAAGAAAAAAGGAAGAGGAAGAAAGAAAAAAAGAAGAAGAAAAAAAGAAAAGAGAAGAAGAAAGAAAGAAAAGAGAAGAAGAAAGACAAAAAGCAGAAGAAGAAAAGAAAAAATTAGAAGAAATCAAAAAAGCAGAAGAAAGTAAAAAAGAAGAAGAAGATAAAAAACAGATTGAAGGCAATGAAGTAAATGACAATAATAATAAAAAAAAAGAGGATAATAATTAATAAAGAATATAGATTAAGATAAAATAAATGAATGAATCATTGAAGAATATTAATAAAATTATATAATATATAATTTATGTAATATTTGAATTTAATATGCTTTAAAGATCAACATAAGGCCCTTCAGAAAATTTCTACAAATAGATTCTATTTTTATTAAAAATCCCCTAATTTTTCTTCAGTTTAAGTCCTCATAGAAAAATCAAAAAATAAACTACTCCCAAGGGGGACTTTTGTTGATGTTTTAGGTATAATTGGTAATAAATATTTTTATAATTTAATTAATTTTGAATTTCATTTAATTAATTATATAATTAAAAAATAATATTTATTTAAGTTCATTATATATTTGATTCATTATGCTTAATATTTCAATATCATATAGAAAATAAACAATAAATAAATATATGTAAAGTAAACCATGATACATTTTATCTTAAATATTCTATAAAATATCTTATATATCTTAAAATCTGTGTCACAGCCGAGAGCTTTTTTTTGAAATTTTGCTCTGATATCCTGAAAAATTTTCTGTTATTTTATAATTTTATTATTGTAAAAATTAATATAAATAGTATTTCTTTTTTGAAAAAAATTGGTGGGGGCAAACCCCAAGAGGGGTAAACCCCCAGATTTTTACGGTAATTTTTATTTGAGTTTAATCAAATTTTTTTAAAATTAGGTTTTGAGAATGATTTTTTCGAAAAAAAATTAGGTTTCTTGATTATGACTCCGGCTTTTACAGAATTCAAATTTTATTTTATTAAATTAATCTCCCATTCAAAAAAAGAGAGACAGACAATAAAATTTATTATTATTAATTTATTACCTAAATTTATTCTTTTCCCAACAGACAGTTTTTTATCTTTTCTTATAATTTTAATATCGGGAAATCTCTAATTTTTTATTCATATGAAAATATGTATATATACTTTGAGAAGATATAAAATAATAAAATTATGGGAAAAAATCAAATAACAGTTGGGAAAAAATCAAATAACATTCAAATAACAGTTGAGAAAAGAAGACATATAGGCACCATATATTACTATATATAATTATAGTGTTATAATTTATAAAATTCATTTTATCTTTTTAATCTTATTTTTTTCTAAAATTTATAAAAATATAATTATGAATGGGAGTTAAGTTAAATTCAAAAGTAAATTATATATACAATTTCAAAGTTCTATTCCCTAACTTAAATAATTTTTATAAATTTTATTGAAATATCTTTTAAATGCTATTCCTTCTAAGGAATTATTCCCCCAAAAACTATGAAAATGAACTTTTAATAAGGGAATAGCACTCTGAACTACTGTATTAAATTAATTTTTAATTTTTTCCATGTTTTATTTCCTCATTAGTCAAAAAAATGAACTTTATGACATATCATAAATCAGGGAATTGTGTCCATCACTGACGAAAATAAAGGTCAAAAAAAACAGAGAGGCATAATTCCTTTATCACAAAAATTATATAAAATATTATATTTTTCCAAAAAATTATATTTTGCAAAAAAACAAAATTGGTTATTTTTTTTTTGTTTTTGAGGGGCACAATTTCCTGATTTAATATATATAATTCAAGGAAAGTTAATTTGAAGTTTATTCTTTAAGAATGGTCTCAATATAATTTTAAATGAAAAATAATATAAAATTAATATATTTTGTAAAAGCAATTTACTATAAAAATTTTTTTTAAGTCTTATAATCTCAGCTATATTTTTGAAAAAATTTTGCTGAATATAACAAAATTAATTGTATTTTTAGAGATTAATATTCTAGCAAGATACATAAAGTAGAATTCTGATTAGAGTCCCCATAAATCATTTCTATTGGGGACTGGTAAAAGACAATTTAAATTTTATTTATACCAGAAAAGTCTGATTGAGCATTCTATAAATCATCTTTTTTAGGGTGGCTTTAATGATACTAGCCAAAGGCTATAAATTGGCTCTAATTAGACTTTTACTAGATTTAAATTAGGAGTGAATAAAAAATAATAGTATAATCCTGCTTAGTCCCCCTCCCCAAGTCAGAGAGAGACTATTTTTTCTGAGGGGGGATTAAGTAGGGTTTATTAGTATATAAAAAAAATAAAAAATTTATATATATCATAAGTAAATTTGGTATAAAAATGCCAAAAAAATCAAGGGGGAATAAGCAAGGTTTTACGGTATTATAGGTTTATATTCCAGTGTTTGAAGGATTTTAAGGTACCCTCTCTATTTTAATGAAATATTTATTAAAAATAGCTAAAAAAATTGAAAATTTTGAAGGTACTCCCTCTAAAAACTTAGGGATTCACTAAAATAAATCAACCTCCGTAATTCAAAATTTATTTTATTTTTTCAAATATAATGAAAAAATTATAAAATGAATATCTTATTTTAGGAAATAGAACCCCTATTTTTTGTTCCCCAAAAGGGGGGTGTTCAAATTCCTGAATTTTTTATAACAAGATATCTACCTTGAAAATTTTCAATTTTTAAAAAAAATTACAGGCCCCTACCTGGTGTTTTATTCGTTTTTTAAAAATTAAAAAAATTTAAAAACATTCTAAATATTTTAAAATATATGAAACATAGGTTATTTATTAGGGGCACTCTATTTCATGAATTTAATTTTTTCCAGGGGAGAGCTCTATTTCCTGAAAACCGTAATTAAAAATTTGAATTTGATTGCAAATAAAAAAAAATAAAATTATTTAAATATTAAAAATATAAATAAAATATTTAAAAAATGGATAATCCAAAATATGCATGGAAAAATAACTTTAAAAATTTAAAAAAAAACTTACAAAATAACACCTTCATAAGCAAATATAATAATTCTATACCTCAAAATATGCATAAAAGTTATCTTGAAACAAGCCAAAAATTTGAACGTGCCTTAATTAATTTGAGAGAAGGACTAGCAGAATTATCCAAGGATAAAGATACTGACAAAACAACCAATACATTTGTAAGCGTTCCTTTAAAGAAATTATCATATATAGAACCAAAACATCAGAATTTAAAATCAAAAACACCAAAAAGAGATTATAATTTGTTGAAAAGAAATTTAAATTATTTAAACACTTCTTATAAGCAAAGTAGTTCTTATATAAAAACTTTAGATAATATATCCATTCATAGTAGTAGAAAACTTCAAAATAGATTGCATCCTTCAATATCAACCACTAGAAAAAGTTCAAAAACTGGCATTTTTAATGATATAAATAATTTAGAAATTGTTTATAACATAGTGAAATAAAATTATTTTATACTATTTTTAATATAAAAAAAGGAAGGGATTTCATTCTCTTGATTTATTCAAAAATTCAAAAAATTTAATAAGGTTCTTCCAATATCAATCTCAATTAAACCCATTTTTATTATTTAAAATCAAAAATTCATTATTATTAGACATGGGAAAAATATTTGATTTTTCAAGTCTTTTGGCTCTATTAAAACCAAAAAATGAGAGTAAATAAATACCTTAGTTCCTGTACTCGTACCCCCCTCCATTATAGATTTGCTCAAAAACACTAAGCAGGGCACGACTAAGGGATATTTTCAAATTTTTTTCAAAAAAGTAAAATTTTTATATTATAGCTTTTATAATAAAGGTGAGATTAATCCTCCTTCATTTTAATTACTCTTGAAATGTTTAAAGGGGTTAGACTATGGAAAAAAATGAAAACATTAGTTTGTGAAAATTTGGCCAAAAGCAGTAAAAGGGGTTTACTAAATAATTAGGTAAGAGTACTGGACCTAAGGTACTTTAATGTCAATGGTCATGCCCAAAGATCAAACAATTCCATTAATTGAGTATGACTGTCTTTGAACCAATATTTAGAAAATTTTTAAAAAATCTCTTTATGTCATGGAAATTTTACTTTAATTACCCGATTTTAGTGATTTAGGCAGATAGATACTTTTGAAAAAATCAGATTTTTAAAGAATTAGGTTGACCCCGGAAATTTTTTTGAAAACCGGGTTCGTCTAATTCACTCAAATATGATATTTTATATTTTTAAATTTAAAATATTTTTAGTGAAAGGCAGACTCCGTATTCTTTTTTAAAAATATCTTCAGCCTGCATTAAAATCCGGTAATTTTTAGTATTATTTTATATCATTTCTGACTATTAGAGTCCCACCATTTTCTCCCAAAAAAGTTGGGGCTCTATTGAGTGGAATATGATAATTTCATTCATTTTTTTCTTAACCCTTTATATCCTCACCAAAGGATTACTCATAAATTATTTATATCTACTATAGAAAAATATGAGAGAATAAAAGGTTAATTAGAGAATTAAATTTATAAGAGTATTACCGTAAACATCACCAAAAACCCCCCCTGTGAGAAGTTCTTTTTAGAAATTTTGAATAGGGGGATTATGGTGACATAAAATTAGGGGATTTTAAGGTAGTTAGAGCCACCCCCAAAATACATAACCCCATCCCTTTTCAAAAAAACCAATTTAATTAGAGCGATCTCCAAAAAAATTAGATTATTTTATTATATTTTATACCTGTTTAAAAATTTTATAAAAAAATATAAAAAACTCAATGTAGAGACCTTGAGTTTTTTTAAAAAATGTGAAAATTGAAGGGATAAGTACCTTTCAAAAATCAGTTCAAGGAATAAAGCAACCCCCCTTTTGGCGACCAAAAAATGGTCACTCTAATTTCTGAAATATGCTACATATTTTATTCTAATTTTCAATTCAGTCAAAAAATTATTTTTTAGTTGATATACTCTATTTTAAATATATAAATATTTTTGGCCTTTTCCTATATATCTCATTACTTAAGTATTATTTTATCGTTTTTATGGAGATAAAAAGTTATTTTTATTATAAAATATTTATTATAATAGTAAGTGATAAATTTTACTATTAATTAAGATATATTTATGAGATAAGTTAAATATAATAAATATGTCAGAAAATGAAGAAAGAAAAAATAATAATTATTTAATAATAAAAAAAAGGAATAAAATAAGAAAATTAAATAATAGTGAGATGAGTAGTGAATTTCGTGGCATAGTGAAAGATATAGATGAAAATGATTTCATCGAAAGTAAAAAAAATAGTGAAATAGTAGATAAAACCGATAAAAAGGAAAATACACAAGTACATAATGAAAGTAATATTTCAAAAACAAATATCAAAAGTATAAGGAGAAAAACAAAAAAAGTATCAATGATATCTGGCACAAAGAGAAACAGTATTTTTGGCAAAGAAGAAGATTTAGATGAAGAAGAAGATGATGAAGAATTAACGTTTAGACAAAGAATAACAAAATTTTTTGAAACACATAATAGATTGTTTTATATTAAAATAACAACAACTATAATATGTCTTCTTACAAGTGTTTATTATGTAATATGCACTTATATAGATAAATTATTTATAACTTTAAATTATTTCGATTTTTTTGCATGTAGTTTATTTTTAATTGAACATATAATAAATATTTTATTATCTCATCATTTTATTTTTTACATATTTTCAATTGAAAGTTTAATCAGTTTTTTGATAGAAATTCCACCTTTTTTTACTATGCTATGCAGTGATTTTCATTCAAATGGATGGTATAGATTTATCAATATTACAAGAGTTATGAGACTTATAAAAGGGTATAGAATAATAGAAATTATACAAGGTGAAGAAAGTAGTGTCAATACTCAAATATTTAATATTATAGCTATTCTAATATCCATAGTATTCATCTGGGCAGGGATAATCCAAATGCTTGATTTATCAATAGTAGATCTTCAATTAAAGATAACATTTGGGACTCTTGCCAGAAGAAATTTATTATTAAGAACACACTTTCATCATTATATATACTTTATTATAGTATCTTTGACTACAGTAGGATATGGGGAAATCATTCCTTCTTCAATTTTGGGAAAAGTTATGATAGTTATTTTAGTTATTGTAATTTTAGTGGTAGTGCCCGACCAAACTAGTGAATTAATTAATTTATCAAATGCTCAAACAGTTTATGAAAGAAAAAAATATTTGTCAACTCCTGATATATCTTTTGTGGTTCTTATGGGAGATATTGAATTAGAGGCGCTTAAAAACTTTTGTAAGGAATTTTTCAATATAAGCCAAGGAAATATTTTTAAGCATATTGTTATTTTAGTAAATAAAGCACCAGACAAAGCTACTGAATTATTCTTAAATCAAAATGATAATTCTAAATTTATTATTTATTTGCAGGGGGACCCAATGAACGACGATGATTTACTACGATGTGATATTTTGCATGCGAAATCATGTGTGATTTTTACTAATAAAAATAGTATTGATCCTTATAGTCGTGACCACCAGTCTCTTCTACTTGCAATATGTGTCAAAAAATTTTATTATAATGTTAGTTTAGAAAACTATTATTATGAAAATAAAATCAAATATGAAGATTCTTTAAGTAGACAATATTCTATTAAAAAAATTTATAGTTTGTTAAAAAATAATAATTTTAGAATATTTTTACAGTTAAATAGGCCTGAAAGCTGCAATTATTACTATAGCACATTGCAATCGTCATATAGGAAAAATATGCTAAATGATAGATTAATAGTAATTGAATCTTTGAAAATGAACTTATTAAGTAAAAGTTGCATGACTCCTGGCATAATATCTTTGATTTCTAATTTATGTATATCAAGAAGTATTGATAAAGATTTTTTCAAAAACGAGTCTGAATGGGTTAGAGAATATTCAGAAGGACAACAATATGAAATTATCAAAATATATATCGAGGATGAATTGCTTAATTTTTCATTCCAAAAAATAGCTTTGGAAATTTATACTCAGTTTCAGAGTATATTAATTGCATTTGAAGTTAATTATAAAGGAGGAACTTTTATTAAGTTAAATCCTCAAGGTAATAGTTCTCTTAAAGAAATTATTGATTCTGCTTTTGGGTTAAGTGACAAAGATAAAAGTAATACCGATAATTATGCTGCAGATGAAGCAAGTGTATCATTTTTAGGAGAAGAAAAGCAAAATGATATGGAGAGTGAATTTGAAAATACAAATAGGATAAATGACAAAATTAATGAAATTAATAAGAAAAAGATAAAAGTTTCTTTATACTTTATAAGTTATGGAAAAGATGTAAAAGAAGAAATACAAAAACTTGACTCTATTAAAGGACAATTTTGGCAAAGATCAAAATTAAGAGAAAAAACAGGCATAAGTGTATTTCCTTTTATCAAAACAGTTCATAAAAAAACAAAAAAATCAACCAAATCAGTAAAATCATATAAATCAGATGGTTTGGATAAGACCATAAGCTACCATTCAAGCGAAAGTGAGTTCGAAGAAGAAACCAATGATATATCTAAATATTTAGTAGATCTTGGAAATGATGGTGGACTTATATTGGACCAGGAGGAATTAAATAATAATTATTATACATTAAATTCCACTGACAAAAATTATTTATATACAAATGAAATAATGAGACAAGGAATAAAGGATAGAAATGATATTAAAGGACATATCATTATATGTGGAATGCATCATGAAATAATTCATTTTATTTTACCTTTAAGGTCTAAATATATACCAGAAAAATTACTAAAATGGATAATAATTCTTGCTCCTAATCTCCCATCTGAAATCCATGATGCATTAAGTAAGTTTCAAAAAATTATTTTCATCCAAGGGGATCCCCTATATCCTGATAACTTATTTAGGGCTAATATTACTAAGGCAGATATTGCAGTTATTCTTGGCTCCACTTATTCTGGCGCTAATTTCAATTCAAGTGAAATAAATGACTATGGGGAAATTATCGGTAAAGATGGAGATGACCCATCTAAGGGTGATAAAACTTCTGGAAGCGATAAAAAAAATAGAAAAATAGATGAAGAAATGTTAGATGCTAAAACTTTATTTATATATAAATCAATTAAAAAAATAAATAGTTCAGTTCAGATAATAATAGAATTACTAAAAAATAATAATATTGAATTTTTACTTACTTCCAGGGAACTCAAAAAAGTATATAAACATGCAAAAATATCAGGAAATTCACAGCCAAATAATGGTTTATCTGATGACAAAATAATAAATGAACAAAATAGCAGTGAAATTGAAAATTTAAAATATGAATACACATCAGTATATGGTGCAGGAGAAGTCTGTTTGCCTTCCTTAATAGATAAAATAACTGGACAAATGTATCATAAAGAGTATTTATATTCAGTAATTAATTTATTATTAACTGGAGAAAAATCTCCTCTAAAATCAGCAGATAAAAAAATAGGACATTTATTTAATTATTTCATTTATAAAAATATATTTTATATGTTTGATTTAACCAATTTTATATTAAAGGTTAATAATCTTATTGGCAGTTATTTGTTTTTAGTACCTTGTGAGCAAAGAGATGAATCTTTTAGTGATATGTTCAAAAGATTATTAACTAAAAATGGGATGATATCAATAGCTCTTTATAGAAAAAATATTAATGAAAATTGTTATTATGTATATACAAATCCAAAGAAGACAACACTCATAAGAGATACTGACTTTGTTTTCGTATTAGCAAGCACAGAAAATATTTTGGGTTTAATTGAAAAAAATTTATATAGTATGGTGCAATCATTAAACGAAAATGAGATTAAAAGATTAACTGTTAAATTTGAAACTAAGGCAAATTCGAATGAAAGTGGGGCCCAACAACAGGCACCTGCACAAGAAAACATTCAACATCAAATTGGGAGTATATCAAAAACTAAATCAAAAAAAAGTTCAAAAATAAATTTACTGAGCAAATTTGATAAAAAGGAAAGCAGTAAAGACAATTGTCCTATATCTGAGAGGAAAAATAAGAGTAGATATGCCTCAGTTAAAATAGGTGAAAAAGAAGTCAACTTACACAAAGGAAAATATGCTGAAATTGATAGCTTGCAAAGTAGATTGGATAAGGCTTTAGAAAAATTGAAAGATATTAATAATAAATATAATAATATTGGAATGGATGTAAATAATTTTGTTAAGGAAGGAATTAATGAAGAATTTTCAGTTTATGTAAATAAGAAATATAATTTACATTCTTAAGATTTAAACGCCAATAATTTAACATAGTTAACCTAATTTATATAAGAAAATTAGGTATTTTTATTGTAATAAGCTTTAATTAATATATTTTT
>JAJJKM010003809.1:0-11903 GCA_023805625.1 Epidinium cattanei
TCGATTTCTTCCTGAGATCTTCATTGCATTATATCATTTTCTAGAAACTGACTTCGAGCCTCTTCATTGATAGTATTGGAATCTGTATTGTACAATTTACGCATATCCTCAGGAGTGATAATTTCTTCTATTTCAGGATAATTATCTTTGAATGATTTCCAGGCTAATCAAAAAGCTCTTTGTTTTGCAAATCAGCTATTTGCGAAATTCTCAATATTTCAAGTTTTATGCTCAAAATCATCCAACTTAAAACCTGCCTGTCTTACGATTTGCGCTCAAGTTGCTCAATTAATATCACCATGAACTGTATCTCTGTCTAGAATCTTTCATCAATCTCATTTTCCACCAGAACGGAAATTCCTGTTATTTTCTTTGTTTCTTTTGGCGGCTGCCTGTCTTCTTTTTTTATTATTTTCCTTTCTCTTTTTCTCATCTTCTTGTTCTTTTTTCCAGAATTGATTATTTTTTACTAAATCTTTCAATTTAGCATCATCATTGGCTAAAATACATGCCATTATATCAGGAAGTGTTCTTTCATAGTACTGATTTCATTGATTAGTTTTGAATAGTCATGGATAGAAAAATTTTCAATAAACATACAAGTATGATCTTAATTGTAGATCTGTTTGTTTATTTCATGTTTCTAGGGAAACTTTATCACCAACTGAAACGTATTTACTATATTTTTCGATACTCTCTTTCAAAGCACGATTAAAATCAGCTTTAAGATCAGGATCTTTTCCAATTTTATCAATAATTTCTTTATTTTTACCATCTTTTAGCAAATTCTCTAGATTTCATGCTAGTTTTTCATCGAATTTGTCTCATCCAGATTTGAGAAAATCTCACACAGCTGTATCGATTTCATCTGCTACAATATTTCACATTTTTTCGATTTCTCTTAATTTATTGTTATCTTCAGAAATTCCATTTTTTTCATCGTATTCTCTTTGCATAACACTATATCGAGATCTCTTCAATTTTACTTTTAAATCCTGGTAAGAAATTGGATAATTTTTGTTAATATTTCAGTCATTATCTAAGTGTTTATCGATTTCATCTACCAAAATCCTTATTCCTTCATCGCTCAATAAAAATTCTTCAAAATTTTCAGGAGAAGATTCACGCTCTTTATAAGCTTCCCAAGTTTCAGTTTCTTCTACTTCTTCACCTTGTTCGTTAGAATCTTTTTTCTCTGTTTCTTTTTTTGGTTGATTATCTTTATTTTTATTCCATTCTGCTGTATGTTCACCCAAAATTCTTCTCAATAATTCTTGAATTTGTGGGTTGTTAAGTAACGCTCATTCTCTAGAATCATCATTTTTAAATTTTTCTTTCAATTTTTTAACCAAACTAGAACCGTTTTTGGAAGCTTCGGATATGTCATAACGAAAACTTAAATTTCTATAAGTATTTTTTCTTTTTCTTTCAACTTCTAAAATTTCAGTTTTTAACTTTCTCTGACTGTTCTTACTATCTTGTATTACTTCATCTTTTTCCCTTGAAGAATTAGATGTCTCAATCTTATCTACACCCATTTTATTTCAAAGATTATAAAATATACACTAATAATATTCAAAAACACCAAAAAAAGCAAAAAAAATCCGACTTTTTTTGTCGGATTTTATATGAATTAAATTTTCATTATGCCTCATCTTCAAATGCTTCCATTTCATCGGAATCTTTCACTTGTTTCATCCTAGCTAATACAGTTTCACCATCTACAACTTTGTCTCATATATTGGCGAGTACTTCAACATTGCTATCAAATATAATAGTTACCTGAGACCCAAACCTGATTAATCATATTACTTCTCACTGTTCAACTTCATCTTCTACATCAACGAAAGAAACAATTCTTCTAGCCATAGTTCATGCAATCTGAACTATTCTATAACGTGCTCAATTCTTTGCCTCAAATAGCATAGCATTATATTCATTCTGGAGAGTAGATTGCATTGTCGGATCTGTTTTCATTGCATTACGTCTTCTTCAACGAACATATTTTTCTTCAATCAAGGTCGCATAATTTGGAGAACGCTGATAGTGAACATTTAGGGGAGTCATCATAATTGAAACCATTGTTGCTCAGCTACCAATTCAATCAATAAAATGATCTAGAACTTCATTATTATCCTTGTAAATTATCGTGTTATCCGTCGGATTTTTTATGATTGCAATAATTTCTCAGTTAGCTGGACTTACAAAAAGATTTTCATTGTTTGGAACTTTACGATATGGTTGGCGTAAAAAATAGCACCTATAAAACGCAATACAGCAAACCAATATAATCATAAGTATCCAGAATATTCGTCTCAATACCATTTTTATCTTATATTTTATCATAAAGATTGAATTATTTATCATAAAATTTACCTAAAGGTCATAATATCAATCTATATACAAAAAGCAAACAATAAATCTTTTATAAAAAACTAGCAAACTTATAAAGCCTGCTAGTAATAAACTTTTAACCGCGATTGAATCTAATTCTGCCGAGTTCTGATTAGCCAATTCAGACTACCGTCACCATTCGTTGTGCCTACGATAACGACCTTGACGAGAGGGTCTTTACCGAACCCTTTCTCGAAGTCCTTGGCAAAATCCTTGCAGTTGGCATTGATCTCCAGCTCCCAGTCAGGATTCTGAATCTCATAGAATGAAATGACCTTCTCGAGAGAATCGACCTTCAGTGCAACCTTCTCCAGCGAATCTACGTGAGCTTTTTTCATTTCATCAAATTGCATCTGCTTGTTGACAAAATGCTTCGCCAGGAAGATGGTAGCGATTACACAAAACACCATCGCAATTTTTTCAACAGTTTGCTGTCTTTGACTTTTCATAATTTTTACCCTTTCTTTTTTTTAAGTTTTTTGTTTTGTGATATTTGATTTTTTATTGTAACTTTAAATAGGTTTAGATTTTTGATCAGCTTTCATCGCTTCATATAGATTATCTAATGCATCATTCAGTATTCACGATAGACTTTTGCGTTCAAAAGTTATTTCCCTTTCTTCTTTTCATAGTCAGAATGGAAATGATACAATCATATCACAATCTTCTTCCAGACATAACTGTAAAGTCTGATCAGATGTAGATATTCTCCTAAAACATCATGCTAAATTAGGGTCTGGATCTATATGATTAAATAAATCAAACAAAGCCTTTCTAGTTTCCAAAGAAATTCCTCATCATCTTAGTGTACAGAATTCTACTTCTCTTCAAATATAAGGGAATGCTGGATGATTTTCTTTTCCAGTTATCCATAATTTAAAGGAATTATCATCTTTATTCATGTGTAACTCAACATCTGGTCACATATCATTCTTTCTGAAAACTTCAACCATTAATTGATAGTTATCCTATAAATATCTACATGAGATAAGAATAAATATCTTTATATAAATGTCAACTATTTTTAGTTTTGGAATTGTGTTTTTGAAATATCTATTTTATCGATTATTAAATAAAAATAAAAAATCTGCTAAAAAATTTGACAAAAAAAGGTGTTTGGAGTATACTTACATCGTCTATAAAACATTTTTTGTTTTTATATCAAGTGTTTTGTAGGCAGAAGAGTTCTTTCAAACTATACAGAATGACAGGTGATTCTTTGTTATTATTACACAGAATCAAAGGATTTATTCGATTGAAGGTGTTATTTTTATTCCGTGTCAGATTTGAAAAAAATCTGAATCCTTATCAAACGATATTCTTTATGAATACTTGATAAGTGATAAAAAAAGTACACTAAACAAAAACAAAACGCTATCATCCCTTTCACCTAAGTTGTGCTTTTTATTGGGATCTGAATAATTCGTTTCAGTCAGGATTGATTCTTTCCCCTTATCATTCAATTATTTACTTACTGAATTACTATTTTTTCGACACCGGTAGCTTGGGAAAAAATAAAAGGATCGGCTATGCTTTTCAAAAGTACTCAGAGAAATTGAGAAGTTAAGTTTAATAATTCATTGAGATAATATTTCAGGGTAGCCTGATAATTTCTCAGGTCGCAATTGAACATTTGTTCTAATGTATTGCGTGTGTATAATTTGCTCTTCTTATTCCATTTATTTCTTCATTTTTAGGAGAAAAATGGAAAAAAGAAGCTGATTGGTAGCTCCATTTCAGCTTTTTTTTGTTATTAAAATAATCATTAACTGAAAAATCTTAAATAATCTATTGAAATTATAGTTAATTCCATTAAATAATATATTTATGTTATTTTTTTATATTTTAACACAATATTTTCATGAAAAAACTATTATCTTTACTCGCTGTTGTTGGATTGGTAGGTTCTGTAGCTATGCCTATCTATGCTCAAGAAGAAGAGATTAATCCTGATAACGAGCTACTTATCGTTGCTGCAGACGATGCTAATTTAGACGACGTTGTTGATTATGAAATCGATTACGAAGCAAGCGATGACGAAGCTGCATTAGAAGCAGATGAAGGAGAAATTATTGATGATTCAGCAGATGCTGAGGAAGAAATTTTAGATTCAGAAGAAAATGTAGATGAATCTATTAGTGATGCAATGTGAAAATTAGATGAAGAAATAGAACTTTCAGAAGATTGAAAAGCTGCATTGGAAAGATTACTTAATGGAGAGGGAACTGAAGAGGATGCTAAAACTGTAATACATGAATGGGCTATGGGAGTCTGATTAACTGATGCTCAAGCTACAATGATTGCCGGATTCCTTGTAGGTTTCGGATTAGGATGACTACTTGTAATCTGAATTATTTGTGTCATATTACGAATACTTGGAATCGTAGCTTTATGGAAAGCTTTCAGCAGAGCATGAGAAGGTGGATGGAAAGCTATTATACCTATCTATAATACATACATAATGTACAAATTAGCAGGTATAAAAAATTGGTTCTGGTACTGACTTCTTATTGTTGTGGTATTTGCGATAGCTCAAGTTTGTCTTCCAGATTATGAAGATATACTCACATACATTTCAGAAACTATATGTGGAATTATATCAATTGTAGCAACATTCCTATTCGCAAGAAAATACACTTGGGGAGTATTTGCTTCAATATTGTTCGTATTGTTCAACCCAATTTGTATATTATTCCTTGGATTTGGAAATTATCCATACGAAGGAAAATCTAAAGAAACTGTAGTAGAAGCTTAGTTTCAAAAATAAATCTTCAAGAAGGGTGGTAGAAATACCATCCTTTTTTATAAAGTTATACTTGAAACATAAATTAAAAATATTATGCTAAAAACCAGATTTATAAATAACGTTAAAACTTGATGACACCAGAACAATTACAAAAATTATTGAAACTTACAGCGATTGAATTACCTGAAGATCAGAAACCTATCTTTCTAGATTATTTTAATTCTATGAAAGCTATGTTTGATGATTTCGCATCATTTCCACTTCCAGAGTGAGATATAGATGTAGAAGATGATGAGCCAATTTCTCTTTTTGTAGATCAGAAAGATTTTGATGGATTAGATTTAGTAGAAACTAATGTTGTTCCAGAGCGTCAAGTAAATCATGCAATTGAAGTAAATTCAGCAATTGGAGAAGAATAAAATAATTTAACAAATAAAAAAAAGGAGAGCATTTCTCCTTTTTTATTTTCAATCAAATATTATTTAAACCATCATTTAATAGTATTTCATAATGATTTCTTTTCTGGTTCTCCTACTTTACGTTCTTTAAAGTTTACATCTTTGGATTTATCTCACTTATCTTGTTCAGATTTCTTTCCTTCTTTTTCTTCCTCTTCTTCAATCTCGATTTCTTCATTGATATTTTCTTTAATTTGATCTTTGATCTCTTGTTTTTTATATTCAGTTCACATAATTTCTTGAAATCTTTCATCACTTACATCTGGATTATGGAAAAACATTCCAGACATAAGCATAGCTCACTTTCCAGGGAACTCTAGCTGTTCCGCATGAATTTTCCACATTTTAGGATCTTTGATACCTTTTTCTACAACAATTATTGTAGATTTCTGTCCAGGTTTAATAGCTCAATCTTCTTCAAACCAATAACAATTATGTGTGAAATTATTGAAATCTCAAAGGAATGCTGGATGTCATACAGTTTGTGTAAATCAATTGTATTCTATTTCTTCTCTCTTTACCTCAAAAGATAGATGATCTCCAGGCTTTAACTCTAGAAGCTGTTTGATAGGAAGTCTATCAGCATGATTCATGTAATCAGCTAAAACATCACTTCATTTTAAGAAAATTCTATCCATAGCTTCGGATATCTCTTTTCTCATAGAATTTACTACTTTTCCGTATCCTGCAGCTCTATTCTTTGGAGCTTGATCTAGTTCGTTAGATACGACATTGATTTTTCTTCTTGCCATATTTTTTGTTTTTGTACAAATTAAAGTGGTGATATTTTATATAAAAATTTAAAAAAGTCAAATTTTCGGACACAAAATTTTATCATAAACAAAAAGGGATTTTATACTTGAAACTTCAAATAAAAATATTAATCTAAAAGTCAGATTTTATTTATCATTTATATGAATCATGTATCGTACGCACACTTGTGGAGAATTGAATAAATCCTCAGTAGGACAGGAAGTTACATTAGCTGGATGGGCTAATAGAGTAAGAAATCTAGGATGACTAACTTTTATAGATCTCCGTGATCGTTACTGAATTACACAAATCACAATAGATCCAAAATCAGATTTCACTTGTGAATGATGAAATTTGGAAGATATAAAAGCTGAATATGTTTTGCAAATAGTTTGAAAAGTGGTAGCTAGACCAGATAATATGATAAATAAAGATATGGCTACATGAGAAGTAGAAATCAATCCAAC
Organism: Epidinium cattanei; assembly: GCA_023805625.1. Lineage (NCBI taxonomy): Eukaryota > Ciliophora > Litostomatea > Entodiniomorphida > Ophryoscolecidae > Epidinium > Epidinium cattanei. The sequence goes on from JAJJKM010003809.1 coordinate 6,819, forward strand.
CAAAGTGAAAATTATTTCCACATGTGCAGAATTGCCATTCACAATCGATAATGAGAATGCTGTAGGAGAGGATTTGAGATTAGAATATCGTTACCTAGACCTTAGGAGAAAATCACTTCGCGATACTATGATGGTTAGAGATGCTTTATTCTGTAATACTGTATCATTCTTTCATGATAGAAATTTTGCGTATTTCGAGACTCCATGTTTCACAAAAAATACTCCAGAATGATCTCGTGAATTTGTAGTGCCTGCCAGATTTGATCAAGGAAAATTCTTCGTTCTTCCTCAGTCTCCACAGCAGTATAAACAAATGCTTATGGTAGCATGATACGATAGATATATCCAAATCGCTAGATGTTATCGTGATGAAGATCCTAGATGAGATCGTCAGCCAGAATTTACTCAGGTTGACTTTGAGATGTCTTTCGTAGAAGAACCAGATGTTCTTCAAATTATGGAAGAATATTTCAAAGAAATGACTAAATTATTCCCAAATAAGAAAATCAAAAACGAGAAATTTCCATTCATTAAATGGAAAGATGCAATGGATAAATATGGAAGTGATAAACCTGATCTTCGTTATGAATGATTAGCTTTCGTAGATGTAACAGACTGGGCTAAAAAAGTAGATTTCTCATTATTAAACTGAGCTAAATGTGTAAAAGCTCTCGTAGCTCCAAAACAGTTTACTCGTGGAGAAATTGAAAAACAACTTGAACCAGTTATCAAAGAAAACTGATGAAAATGATTGTTATACTTAATCTTAGATGAAGCTGAATGACCAAAAGGTTCATTGGCTAAATACTTAACAGATGAATTAAAATCAGAATTATTATCTCTTACATGAGCTAAGAATGGAGAGACAATTTTCTTCCAGGTAGGAGAGTGGATTGATGTAGTTGAATTATTATGAGCATTGAGAATTAAATTACTCAAAGAATTAAAACTGACTGAATGAATGGAAGATTTATTAGATTTCGCATTCGTAGCAGATGCACCAATGTTTGAATTATGAAGCGATGGACAACTTGGATCTACTCATCATCCATTCACTAAACCAAAGGATGAATATGTGCCATACCTAATTGAATTGGCAGAGAAAATGAGAAATGGATACAAACTCACTCAGGAAGATATAGAAAAACTAACTACAATGGAATCAGATTCTTATGATTTGGTAGCTTGTGGATATGAAATCGGATGAGGAAGTATCAGAATTCACGACCAGAAACTTCAACATGCAATATTCACTATTCTTTGACTAGAAGAAAAAGATATTCAATTCAGATTCGGTCATATTTTGAAATGTTTCACATTCTGAGTGCCACCTCACGGATGATGTGCATTCTGACTAGATAGAATGGTAATGATATTTACAGGAAAAGAAAATATTCGTGAAGTAATCGCATTCCCAAAGAATCAAAAATATCGTGATCCAATGTTCTGATCTCCATCAGAGATTGATGACCAATTATTAAAAGATTTAGGATTGGAAATAATTAAAAAATCTGAATAATTAATATAATAGAGAGCTATCCGAAAGGGTAGCTTTTTTATAAATTTCTTGAAATAAATCCGATTATAAATAGAAAAGTTATATAGAAATTTATTTTCGCATATTTTTGGTATGTCAGAAATTGTAAAAAATTACTTCAATAAAATATCAGAAGTTTATAAAACATGAGAAACTACGGAGCATTCATATAGGCCAGCATTAGTTTCTTTAATTGAGAATATAAATAAATGAGTTAAAGCTATCAATGAACCGAAATTAACGGAAGTATGAAGACCAGACTTGTTAATTAGAAAAAAGGATATCACTATTTGAGTGTTAGAAGCGAAAGATTTGGATGTTTCGTTAGATGAGCCAAAGAATCAAGAACAATTAAAACGTTATTATTCAGCTTTTACAAATTTTTGTTATACAAATAGTTTAGAATTTAGATTTTATAAATTTTGAGAATTAGTAGAATCTATAATTATAGCAAAGTTAGAAAATGGGAAAATAGTTCCAATTGAAAGTAATTTTTGAAAATTAGAGGAATTTTTGAAAGATTTTTTGAGTAATTCCTGAGAAATTATAAAAAATTCAAAGGATTTAGCAAAAATAATGGCATGAAAAGCAAGATTATTGAATGAAACGATTCTCAAAATTATGCATACTGAACATTGAGAAGAATCTAATTTGCGAGACCAATATAAAGCATTCAAAGATGCACTTGTGCATGATATTACCATAGAATCTTTCTCTGATATGTATAGCCAGACCATAGTTTATGGATTATTTGTGGCTAGATTGCATGATAAAACACTAGAAGATTTTTCAAGAGCAGAAGCTGAAAAACTTATTCCAAAATCAAATCCATTTTTGAAAGATTTGTTCCATTATGTAGCTTATGAACTAGAAGAAAATGTGGAGCGAATTATTGATGATTTAGTAGAAATATATGCTCATTCAGATTTATGAAAAATCTTGGAAGATTTCTGAAAAACTACATGAAGAAACGACCCTGTTGTGCATTTTTATGAAGATTTCCTTTGATGGTATAACCCAAAGACAAAAAAATCAAGATGAGTATATTATACTCCAGAGCCTGTAGTAAATTTTATTATTAGATGAATTGATTACTTATTAAAAACAGAATTTGGTATTAGAGATTGAATTGCATCAACAGAAGAAATAGAAGTTGATAGAAAACTTCAAAAGAAAATCGTAAAGAAAAAGGAACACCGTGTACAGATACTTGATATTGCAACATGAACTTGAACTTTCTTGAATGAAATAATTAAGCATATATATAATAATTCCAATTATTCAGTACCTGCTATGTGGCCAAAATATGTAGATGAACACTTAATTCCTAGACTTTTTGGGTTTGAATTATTGATGGCTCCATATACAATGACACACCTAAAACTTTGATTAACACTCAAAGATACTTGATATAACGAAGAATTAAAACAAAGATTGAATGTATATTTAACAAATTCATTAGAAGAACCAGATGAGAATTCTCAGACTTTGTTTGTGCAATCTTTTGCTCGTGAGGCAGAAAAAGCAAATGAAATAAAAAGAGATGCTCCGATTATGGTAATTACTTGAAATCCACCGTATTCAAACAGTAGTACCAATAAGTGAAAACGAATTTTAAAAGAAATTGAAGATTATAAAAAAGGTTTAAACGAAAAGAAAATAAATTTAGATGACGATTATATTAAATTTATTAAACTTGCTCAACATTTTATAGATAGAAATAATAAATGAGTAATCTGAATGATTACAAATAATAGTTACATAGATGGGGTAACACACCGTCAAATGAGGAATTCTCTTTTGAAATCTTTTGATAAAATCTATATTTATGATTTACACTGAAGTTCAAGGAAAAAGGAGGTTTGTCCAGATGGTAGTAAAGATGAAAATGTTTTTGATATAATGCAATGAGTAAGCATAATTTTTGCAGTAAAAACAAGTAATAAGAAAAGTGAAGAAGCCCAAGTTTTTCATTATGATAGCCGATGAAAAAGAAATGTAAAATATAACAAATTACGAGAAAGTGGAATATGAAATATTGAATGGACTGAATTAAATCCAGATAAAGAATATCATTTCTTTGTGTCAAAAGATTCTAATAAACAAAAAAAATATAATAAATTAATCGCAGTTAATGAATTATTTGAAAATTATAATTCAGGTATAAAAACAGATAGAGATTCTTTATTTTATGATTTTTCTGAAGAGTTATTAGGGGTTAGAATAGAAAAGCTTCTTTCATGAAATTTTGATAAAGATTTTAAAGAAAAATATAGAATAATTGACAGTTCAAGCTATAAAATAACAAAGTGTATCCTTAATAAGGTATATTTATCAAATAAAATAAAAACAGTTCAGTATAGACCGTTTGATTTAAGAAAAATATATTATGATGAAAAACTTGTTAGTAGACCTTGATTCGCAACAATGAAACATATGTTAGAAAATAATATTTCATTGATTGCATCTAGAGTTAATAGACAATTAAGTACATGATATATATTTGCATGAAAGTATATAATAGACGGACATATTTTAGATAGTGCTTGAGATTCAACTTATCTATTTCCGCTATATCTTTATGAAGATGAAAAATCATTAGAACTTTGACAAAAATATCGTCCTAATTTCAATACTGAATTACTTGCTCAAATTGAAAATCAATTATGAATGAAATGTAATCAAAAAGCTAAACTTGAAGAATCTAACTTATCTTGAAAATGAACAGAATTTACACCTACAGATTTATTTGATTATATTTATGCAGTTTTACATTCTCCTAAATATCGCGAGACTTACAAAGAATTTTTGAAAATAAATTTTCCAAGAGTTCCTTTTAATGTAGATAGGTCAACATTTTGGTATTTAGTAGAAAAGTGAAGAGAACTAAGATTATTCCACTTATTACAACACCCCAAACTTAGCGAAAAATCAGATATTGCGGTGTATTCATGAGAGTGAGAAGACATTATAGCATTTACAGACTACAGCAATAATAGGGTGTATATCAATGGCGATAAGTATTTTGATAATGTGCCAAAAGAAGCATGGGAGTTTTATATTTGATGATATCAACCAGCTCAACGCCGATTTAAAGATAGAAAATGAAGAGAAATGACTTTTGATGATATTACTCATTATCAAAAAATGATTATTTCATTGAATGAAACTATTCGCCTGATGAAATTGATTGATATGATTAATTTTATTGATTAGTATATTATTTACCCCAAACCACAAACCAAAAATGAAAATTGCTATCGTTACATGAGCTAGTTCAGGATTATGAAAAATCTTTGTAGATAACCTTATCCAAGAAAAAGATTTAGATCAAATCCGAGTCCTAGCTAGAAGCAAAGATAAATTGAATGAACTCAAAACTCAGTACTGAGATAAAATAGTCCTTATACGATAGATCTTTCAGTTCATGATGAGATTATCAAATTTTCCAAAAAACTGACTGAAACTAAGTGTAGAATCAGATATCTAGTGAATAATGCTTGATATGGAAAATTCTGAGCGAGTGATGAAATTCCGCTTGAAGATTC
>JAJJKM010003810.1:0-11902 GCA_023805625.1 Epidinium cattanei
CCTAGGTATCCGTCAGACATAAATACCCGTCAGTTTTTAATATCCGTCACCTTAATATTTTAAATTCCTAGTAATATTTAAATGTTTTTACTACTTGATTATTGTTATGATTTATAAAAGACATTGATATCCGTCATGTTACTAAAAATTTAAAATTTTTCATTTTTAGGGGGTGACGGATACCTAGGTCAAACACAGTATATTAAAAGTGGAAAATATGGAAAGTTCCATAGTAGCCTCAGTTTTATTAAGCACCAGCCCCAACTTCAATTCATGGAGGCCCCCTTACATCCACACACCAAGGGTCAAAGCATATACCCTAATCCTTGATTTGAATGAAACTTTGGTAAATTTCCAACAAACAAATTTTTCTCAAGGAGTTGTGAGATTGAGACCTTTTTTAATAGAATTTCTAGAAGAAATTAGTTATTATTATGAACTCATTTTATTCACTGCTAGTACTGAATATTTTGCAAAACCTATAATTAGTGCTATTGAAGAAAATAAAAAATATTTTGACTTTGTTTTTTATAGAGAATGCGCAATTATTATTGGGAATGATTTCGTGAAAGATTTAACTAGGATAGGCAGACCACTTGACTCCACTATTATAGTGGATAATATGCCACAGAATTTCAGACTACAAAAAGAAAATGGAATTAATATAAAACCTTTTTATGCTCAAGATCCTAATGATTCTGCCTTGTATGATTTATTACCTATTTTAATTGATATTGCAGAAGAGGAAGGAGATGTAAGAGAAGGATTAGCCAAATATAGGAATGAAATTGTCATGAAGGTTACTTCAAAAATTTCTAAATATAATATTTAAATAATTTATTTCCAATTTGATTTGATTTAAATTAATTTTTTAATATTAAATTAATTAGTCTTTATTTCTTTGGAAAAATATTATAAATTATTTTGATAATTTTATAAAATATAGTGATAATTAACCTTTTATGCTCTCATATTTTACATGGGTTAATAAAAAATATTCCCTATTATTTCCAATTTATAAATAAATAGAATATTTCTTTTGAAATTATAAATTAATTTTTTGCTTTAAGTAAATAAAACTTTCATTAAAGTTCTATATGAAAACAAAAATTTAAATACTTCTTAAAATATAATAAGTGAGTCCAAATCATTCAAATGAAATTTGTAATAATATTATTATTTTAGAACTTGCAGCTATTTACACCACATACTAATTTATATATATATACTGTATTTTTAATTATTTTTTTAATATAGATGGTAATAAAAGAAATTAGTAATAATTTATAATAGTGTATAATTTGAATAGTTATTCTAGTAATTTTTATAAGAAGAATGCTTAAATAGGTCCAAATTTTATGGTATTAGTAATTTTGGCATTATAATCAATCTTAATAAGCTTCATTATCTTTTAAAAATATAAATCCATGCAGATTCTGGGATTATTTATTAAAATTAAAAGCATTTCTGATGATTATTAAAATCATTATAAAATAAATCCTACAATCTGAGAATAGGGAAATTGTTTAAATTTAAATAAAAACATTTAAATATATAATATATTTTCCTACATTATAAAAATAAAAAAAGCTATTTAGGTATAAATCCCTTTTTTTTAAATAAATAACATTGTTAGATGGAAAATAGGGCACAAAAAATTTTTCAAAAAAGGGGTGATAAATTCAGTTTAAAATTTTTAGGTTAATTTGGTACATAATACATCCATATTCAATATAAATAAAATTAATTATTACATTAAATTCATTCTTTTATTAAATATTTACAATAATTCATATTTAACTAAATAAAAATTATAAAATTATTAGAACTTTAATATATTAACTTAAATGTTTTTATTTATTTTTTAAAATAATGCACTAAATAAAATGCCATAAGTCTAAAATATGATTGTTAAGGGGAGCTAAATTTAGTTAAAATAGATTTTCTGAGAATTGGGGACACTACTTTCCGACTAATAAGATATATATTTTAAATTATTGAAATTATTTTTTTACCGAATTATTCTTTATTTAATTATAATTTCCATATGAAAAAGGAAAGATTTTTTTCATCCAAACTTATTAAATATGAATATATAAAATCCATAGTGGATTAATGAAATTATTATTTATTAAATAAATATAATATATTGCACTTTAAAATTTTTTTAAGGGAGTAATACATGTCTCAATTTTCCTTTTTTGAATATTTGGTCAATAGTTAGAAAAAATTTTTTAGGGTTTAAACTATTTTGCTTTTTTAAATAAAAAAAATAAAATTTTTCATTAGATAACGGACAAAAGTATAATTAATTTTTATCCTTTTAGATTCTTTTGAAAAAGAAATTTATTTTTAGTAAATAAATATCATATATATTTTTAACATTAATAAAAATATCCTTTTAAATTGATTTACATAAATAAACTTTTGTTTATATTTCATCAATTCATAGATTATAAGGATAAATTTTTTTTGAGAAGATAAATATTAGCTTATTCACCCTCTAAGTTTTAGAATTCATTATTCATTAGTTTACTGATAAATTATTCTGGCTTTTTATTTTTATGATATCAAATAATGGCTTTCCAAACTCTATATAAATAAAAATAATACCGTAAAACCCTGATTAATATCCCCTATCTAATCACCAAAAAAAATTTTATTGTTCCCTAACCAAAAGCCCTACTTAATCCCCCTTCTTTTTTATTAACATTTTTATACCAAATTTACTTATAATATATATATCCCACTTTTTTTATATAATCATAAACCTTACTTAATCCCCCCAACCAAAATAATTGTTCTCGCTCTATCTAGAGGAAAGGAAGATTAATCATTTTATGGTACTTATTTTATTTTAATTAAAGACTATGAGAAAAATTCTTATTTTCTTAAGTTATAAATATTTTATTTTCTTTATATATTTGGAATAGGGTTTTCCTTAAAAAGACAAAAAATAATATTACTGCATTCTAATGATTTAGGCAGAACCGATTTTAAAAAAATATTTCCAGACTCAGCCTAATTCAATAAAAACATTTTTAATATAAAAATATCTAAATACCTTATTTTAGTGTGATAGAAGAATCTGGTTTTCAAAAAAATTTCCGGTTCACGCCTAATTCCTTAAAATTCCTATTTTTTCAAAAATTGGCATCCGTTTAATTTAGATCTTCGTTAATTCACTAAAATATGGTATATATTTCTTTCCTTATTAATCACAAATAAAAATAAAAATTTTATAATCTGCTCGAGTTAAAGTTACTTTCCCATTTTTTACTAATATCTAATAAGTTATTATATTCATTCTACTATTTCAATATCTATATGAAGGAGAGTATTTTTAAATGTGGGAAAGGAGTTTTAAATATTCGTGGAATGAGATTTACAAAATTTTGAATTATTGCTGATATCTCAATTATTTCCTCCAATTAAACTTTTAGAAAACCTATTATAACTATGATTTTTACTCTAAATCATCCATAAGATATATTTCTTAAGAATTCATTTTCAAATTTTAGATTATTTTCAAAAAGAAATGCCATAAAACCCTTGCTTATTCTCCCCCTCTGAAATTTTTTTTGCTCCCTAACCAAAAACACTATTTAATCCCCCCTCGATTTTTTTGCATTTTTATACAAAATTTACTTATGATATATATAAATTTTTTATTTTTTTTTATTTTTTTTTTTAAATACTCATAAGCCTTATTTAATCCCCCTCCAAAAAAAAAATCTTCTTTCTCTGACTTTGGAGGGGGGATTAAGCAATGTTTTACTGTAATAATAATGAATTATTTTTCTCTTTTTTCATAATTTGTATTTGAGGAAGATAGGCCAAAAATATTAAATACTATTATATTATTTATTCCTTTTAAATTAAAGGTTTTATCTAGTTTTTTTTGAACTTATTTTAAAGAACTATAAACTTGTAACTTCCCACATTTTCCCATATACTGTATTTGTTTGTTTTTAAGTCCCAACTGAATTTTAGCCCACTGTCTCATCCAATATTCTAAAATAAAATTTATATAATTAATTTAAACTTTTAAAGGAATTTTAGCCCCCTATCTTGGAAACCCATCTTGGGGCATAAAAATAGACAAACATTGTAATATAAGAAATTTTTGTAATAATTCCCAAATGGAAGTATTAAAGGATAACTTCTTATATATTAATAAGCTACTATCATAGTCAAAATAATTCTTACCACAAATTGGGAAAAAGTGATTTCATAGATAGTTAAGTAAATCTTCAATAGGATTTTAATAAGGGAATTATTTATAATAGGTGAATTAGTCTAAGATATATATGATTATTCTTCTCTAAATTAGTTTAAAAGACATATCTAATCTATCAAATAAAATTTTAAATTTTTTTTGAAATAAATAATATGGATGACTTCATTAAAATATATCCCCATTATATTTTAAAAAGCCTTTTATATGGGGAAAGTTTAAGTTAAATATTATGATAATTATTTTAATAAAAATAAATTCATTTTCCAAAAAAAATAATATAGTTTAAATATAAATAATATTTAAATGAAATTAAAGGTTTATACTATCAAATTAAATTATTAATTTAAGATAGAAATACCATATAATTCTTTTATATTTCACATTCAATATCAAAAAATAGCTTATTTTTATGAGGGAAGGAATTATTAGTTCTGTTGCCATTTTTTTAAAATTATCAAATTCAAATGGGGGAATTAACTAATATTGATTTTTTAATTATTGTAAATTTCAGAATAAACCTGACAGCCAAAATAATAGAAATTAACAAAAATTTTGGTGTGGGAATAAACAGGACTATGAAATTTAAAAAATTAAATTTTGTTCATAATAAACCGGACAATCATACTTTTAAAAATAATATACCATAATCGCCGGAATTATGGAAACCCCCAATTTATTAATAAAGAAATTATAACTTTAATTGGATGTAATTATGGAAACCCCTAATTTTATAATTAATTGTTTCTTTAATACTCATTTTAAAAACAATATGTAGTAACATCTATTAACATTAAATAGAAATATATATAAATAAAAATATTATATATACAATTAATTAATAAATTTACCTTTTATTATTTAAATGTTTTTAATTTTATTCAATTTAAAAAATATATACTTGTACATATAATAATGGAAACCCCAAGCTTTTTAAATAAGGGGGGTTTCCATAATTCAGGTGATTGCGGTATAAAGAATTTCATAGTTTTTCATCTTTAGAATAAATTACTTTATATATATTTTTTCTTTATAATATATTATAACTTTTGTTAGGAATAAGCCAGACAATCAAAAGTTGTTGTGTTATGAAAAAACCGGACTCTAAAAATTCATAATTATTTAATTTAGTCTGTCCCTTTTATTCTGAACTTTAGGATAGACAAAAAGTTTTCTCCTAAATTTTAAGAAATATGATAATTAAATTTAAATAAAGAAATTATTAATTTATCTAGCATTTTCAAAAAATTAAGGAATTTCTTGGGGGGAAAATTAAAAAGGTTTTACAGGAAAATAAATTTTTCTAATTATTCTAATGAAATACTTTTAATATATATAAAATGTTTATTCAATAAAATTAAAGTAAAAACCAATAATTTAAAACATGAATTTATCCCATCATCAAATTGCTCAAAATTTATTATTTATGAAATTTCAAGCTTTCCCCTAAATTTTTTAAATATATATAAAATAAATAATATATTTATTTATAAATAATATGAATTAAAATAATAAAATTTGTATTTTCTTTTAAAAATAAGTTTATTCCTTATTAGTAGGTAGAGGATTAATTCTAATCTTAGGATAATTATAATTAGCAAAAATTCAATATATTTAATTTGATGGGATAAATTCTGAACTAAAAACATTGTTATTACTCTAATCCAAACCATATTTCTCCTTACTCCTTGGTAAAATGAGGACTTCATAAAATTAAATAAAAAGAATTATTTTTTCCTATTATGACAAAGATAACAATAATATCCAAAGGGGATAATATTTCATGAAATATAGTGAAATTTTTATTTTCATCATTTTTTGTGGAAAAGATTGATTTTTTTAATTTATTTAATGTTTTATCAAAATTATTATATCTTCTATTCATTCTTTCTCTAAGTTCATTTCTACTTTTTCCCAATCTTTTCATAGAATTTGACTTAAACATATTATAATCTTTAGATTCTATTTTATTTCTACAAGAATTTATAACTTGTTGATTATTATTTTTTTCTTTCTCCTCCTCCTGTAAATCAAGTTTTAATTTAGGTACATTTATAGTAGGCAATTCGACAGATGCTTTGATTTTTAAAGAATATAATATTCTTATAAAAATTCCCTTTATATAATAAAAAAATTTTCCAATAAAATATTAAATATTAATATTAAGGCTTTTTCTTATTTGAAGGATCACTCTTAGTATTAATGTAATTATTTTTTGGGACTGAATAAAAAGATTTTTTTCCTTTTTTGGAAAAATGAATTTCATCAAGATCATCATTCAGATTTTTCAATGATTTTGTATGATTTATTTCTTTGAAGCATAATTCACTTTTTTTCAAAAGAATATTTAACTCTATTTCTTTGTTTTTTTCTTTTAATTTAATTTTTTCAATTTTGCATTTATTTTTAATTTCAGGAAGCTCTTTTTCTTTTTTGGTATCTTTATTGAGTAAATGTCCAACTCTCATTTATATTTTTAAAGAATTACCATATTTCACCAAATTTAATTCCACCCTAAAATGGCCAAAAAGAAGGGGTTTTAATTAATTCATAATCTCAAAATTTTTTTTTGCAAAGTGCTTACCTTGAAATTTTAAAATTTTTATTATTTTATCAAGGTCCAAATTTTAATAAAAATTTAAAGGAAAATCAAATAAAAAAAGGAAATTTTATCTAGATAGAGCTGTATTTTTTAAGATGAAATTTTTCAAAAAAAGGTGGAGCTAAATTATGGGTGGGGCTGAAATTGGTGAAATATGGTATTTAAATTCCTTTTTTTTTGAATTTTTCTCTTTTTATTTTATTTTTAAATAAAACTTTCATTATTCTGAAAAATAAGTATTCTCATATATAAATCAAAAATACCAAATTAAGGAATTATTTAGAATATTTCAGTATTTTATAATTTTAGAAATATAAATAAGATAACTTGAAAAAAGATTTAAAATTATTATTTTTATATTACTCCACATTTATTATAAATTAATTTTATATGAATATAAATCCTTTGTGACCTTAACCTTTTATTTTTCAATATTCCACATAATATAAGATATTTCTATTAGTTCTGAGCAGATGAAAGCATAAAGGATTACCATAAACCACACCATAATATCCCTCCACAAAAGTATTTTTTTTCACGAAATTTTGAAGGGGGATAATAGGATGTGAAAAAAGAAAAGGGTAATTTATTTATTTATTTTAAAAAATTAATATATAAATAGTATTTAATTATTTTTTGAATTAAAGTGGGGGATATTAAGACGTGAAAATAGAATAGAATAAAATCAAAAAAAATAGAGGGGGAGATAATAAGCTATAGAGGGATATTATGGTGTGGTTTAAGGTAATAAGATTTAATAAGGTAACTTTTATTTTCATAAAAAATTAAAATGCTAAAATTAACTTTTAATTTTAAATATACTATCAAGAGTGAATATATAATCAAAAATAAGAAAAAAAATCAAAAAATTGAGTTTATACTCTTCTTCCCACCAATTATCATGGAAAAATTACAATTAACTATTCATTTTGAGTTTTGCAAAAGGTAAGAGAAAGAGTAATATATAGGTATTAAGAAAATCTTAATCCAATACATTAAAGCAAGATAATATAATTATTATTTTAATAACTTTTATATTTCTTTTTGATTATTTAATGAAATCCATGATGTTGTTATAAGCTCTAAAATTTTAAATTCTAATTCTATAGAAAGATTCATTCAAGAAAATAAATATAAAGATTTTTGAAAATAAAAATATTTAAATTATATTAGAAATAAGATATAAAAATTAATAATAATATCCTAATCCTCAGTGAGCTTACCGTATCGATAGTAGGGAGCAAGCTTGATATGGCAAGTTTTTCGGCAAGCTCAACGAGGATTTCCCCAATAAATTTAAAAATAAAATTTATTTTAACTTTATATATATACCAATATTTTTATTTTTAAAAATTGAATTTAAAATATCATCCTGGAAGCACGGCAAGGCTATTTATGTTTTAGTTCAAAAAATTTGAGACAAGCGCTATAAGCTTTCATTACGGTAAGCTTACTGATGATTAGGGTAATTTACTGCATAATAATTCTTATACTTTTTAAATACTAATACATTTAAAAATAATTTGTTTTATAATCAATGGTTAATGATTATCCTATGAAAAATTATAAACTTAATTTTAATTTAATATATTTATATTAAAATAATTAATTTATTTATTTAAAAGTATAAATCATTAAATTAATTTTCATTTAAAGTAAAATAAATTATATTTTCTCCAATAATATTTTAAATTTAATATGTCTTATTATATGTCAAAAATAATATTAAAATAAAAACTAAATTAAAAAATTAATAAAGAAGATTATTAGATTAGAAAATTTTTATTATTTATTTGAAAGTGAATAATTAAGATAATTACCGTAAACCACGAAATAAGAGCCCCCATGAAATAAGAGCTCCCCTCTCAAAATTTTTTTTCTTGTCTATTCTAAGTGCCGAAATAAGAGCCCCCCCACAAAAAAATGATTTTTTATAACCTTTTTCATTCCAAGTATACCTAATATCAAAAAAATTTTTTATAGAATACATTATTATAAAAATGCCGAAATAAGAGCCCCCCATTTTTGACAACCCTGTTCTGGGGGGTAGGGGGGCTCTTATTTCGTGGTTTACGGTAATATATATCAAATCATAAATCCCTTATCAAAAAAAGTAATATAATTTCTAGTTTTTAAATTTTCAATTTCCTACTCTTAATTTAAATTCAAGTTATTTGAAAATGAAAAATGCCTTCTTGGGAGACTATGGTAGAAAAGACGATGTTATATTCATTATTATTATTATCATCTATTTGATTAAGGTTATTCATGTTTTCATTTATTTTATTTTCATTATCACTCATATTATTTTCATTTTGATCAATATTATTCTGATTAATATTATTTTCATTTATAGTATTCCCCTTAATAAATATACCATCTCTATAAATAACTATATTAATAGTGAGTTATATTTTCCAAGTTATTTTAGAAAAATTATTAAATTTTGAAAGGGAAAATTATTAAGGTTAATATGGTATATTATTTTCGTTTATATTATTTTCATTATCAGTAGCATTTTTCTCAATATTTTCATTTTCAACATCATTATTATCATTATCATTATCATTTTGCATTATAGTAGAAAAATCTTCTTCCTCAGATTTTTGTTCAATAAAAAAGCTAGGATATACTTCCCTAAAATAGTCCAAAAAGTTTCCATTTCCTTGTCTATTACTACCAGTATTTAATATAATTTTACCTGGACCTTGACTTTGTGATATTTTTTCTATGAAAATTAATAATTTTTCTACAGGAGATGGCTCCGGACTTGGATAATTCATCTCAAGAGCCATAAGGGCAATTAAATCAACAAATAGAGAATGTTCAATTAAAGTATCATTTTTCTGCCCATACATGGAATACTGAGATATCCCACTAAAAAAAGAATTTAATTTAACTTTCCCTATTAAGTATGGGAATATTTCAAAATCTTTTGTGAATTTCATAAAATTTTTATTTGACATAAGTCCCTCGTTATCTTTTGTATAATAAATAAATATGGGATAAAAAGCTTTATGGACTACTTGTAATAAATCGATCATTTCTTGACTGTTTTGAAGTTCCTTTAAATTATCTATTTTTTGTTCAATTTCATTGATTTTATTATTATTTAATTCTTTATTGTTTAAAATATAATCTACCACTAAAATATCAATAGCCTGTTTCACATTAAGATTGGCAAATAATAAACGAGCTAAAATTTCTATTGAAATAATAAAGGTAGGAAAATCTATTTCTCCATTTGAAACATTCACCGTCATAAAATTGTTTCTGTAATCATGAATATCATTATTAATGATATTTAAGCTTTGCTCATTATTTTTCATTAATAAGCACATTTTTATAAAAAAAATATCAATATCATTTAATTTTAATCCAAAATTATGGTTTTTATCTTTCACCAAATTTGAATCAACTAAAAACTTTAAAAAAGCTTTGGATTTCATATATTGGAAATTAAATTGATCACCAAAGCTCACAATAGTTCTAAATAAAATTAATAAATCTTTTCCATATACTTCATTTATATAATTAATATATTTTGGCTCATATGCATCTAATTTTTTATATATATCTATTTTTTCGTCTTTTTCATCTTGTATTGTATTATGACTTTTATTTTCTTCTTTGTCATAGTTCATCATTTCAAATTTTACCTTGAAATTAGGGGGTATGATGGTAGTAGTTTTGTAATTATGAGTCACATTATTTCTTTTTGTGAAATTGCTAAATCCTTCACTTTGTTCTATTTTTTGCAAAAATAAAACAAACATTTCTTCAGGCTTCATTCCGTTATAATTGTCATCCTTTTTATTACTGAGCTTGTTATTGGTTTCAAATATTTTTTCGAAAGTTATTTGGGACATTTTAACTAACACTCTGACAAATTTAAAAAAAATAAAATATTTTCCAAAAATGTTCTTATTTGAACGCTCATATGTATTCATACTCATAAAATCTATTTTTTGACATATTTCAAAATAAAAATTTTGATTGTTTTTTATAGATTCGTCTGCATTTGTGCTATTAATTTCATACTTGTATATTTGATAACAAGTAGATTTGGATAATAATTGTGGAATTATTTCCAAATTTTTAACAAGTGTGAAATAGTTTTTTAAAGAAGTATTTTTGATGTATTCTAAATCATCTGATATACTTGTTTCATTAGTGAAGGAAGTCCGATACAAATCAAACAAAACCGGGATTACTTGAACCAAAATTTCTTTAAATAAATCAGAATATAAAATATTTTCAAATTTTTTATTAATAACAATCATATTAAAATCATTATTTGTATGATTTAAATTTAAGTCATTATTATTAAGTGCATTACTGTATATCACAAATTTATAAAACAAAAAATTTTATTATATATTTGCCATCATATTATGTCAAATGGTATTACTGTATCACCCTTAGGGTAGAATTCTTGGAAGGGGGAAGGGGAATTATTCAAAAGGATTCAGTATCACTACTGTTGGTTATGGCATAATATAATGGATATAGATTATCATAGATAATCTTTTGAACTGCTTTTTTTATATCTTTTTTATCTATTATTTCATATTTATATGCAGCTATTTTTGATAACGAATTTAAAAATTGGTCAAAATTCATTTGATTATTTTTATTTATAGATTTATAAATTAATTCTAGTCTTGTATTATCTAACTTTTTATCCATTAAACCACTCTCACGAAATAATTTAATATATTTATGTGACTTTAATATTTTTGAATTTAGTCTTTCCCCATATTGACAATAATATTCAAATATTTCTCTTAATTTATTAATAAATTATTTTCTTGATAGAAATACTGTGTTTGACCTAGGTATCCGTCAGACATAAATACCCGTCAGTTTTTAATATCCGTCACCTTAATATTTTAAATTCCTAATAATATTTAAATTTTTTTCTACGTGATTATTGTTTTGATTAATAAAAGACATTGATATCCGTCATGTTACTAAAAATTTAAAATTTTTCATTTTTAGGGGGTGACGGATACCTAGGTTAAACACAGTAATTAATCTCATCATGAAATAAAAAATCTTTA
>JAJJKM010003811.1:0-11857 GCA_023805625.1 Epidinium cattanei
TGGGTTGATGAGTTTGTTTATCAATATTTTTTAGATAAAATTGAGGATAATTACCAGGCTGATTTAGATAAATTATTATAAGGAATTGATTTATAAGAGTTATTAACAATTGATTAATTTAAATTTAAATAATGATATTAAAATTTATTTAAGTTTGCTATATCTTAATATATTAATTATTTAATTTTAATTAGATTAAATTTCCTTTATAGAATTTTTTTTAATAATTACCTTATATATATTGAATAATTTTAATGAAACTCAAATATGGGGCCCCACTTCCGGGAACAGGGTACCCACTTCCCGGAGCCTGGGGCCCCCACCCCCCCCATTGGGAAGCAACATTAGCAAGTGATTCCAATATGTTTAAGTCAATAGATGAAGAAATTACTGGATTAATTAAAAAAGTAGCAAATAAACCTATGGTATCAGAAGTTATTAATATTCCTTCAATAAAAAGCATTTTAAAAACTGCTTTAGAAAGAATCCAAAAAGCTTTAAATAACTTCTTAGAAAAACAAAGAAAAAACTTTGCAAGATTATATTTCATTGTTGATGAAGATTTATTGGAAATTATTGGTAACAGTAAAGATGTTAACAAAATAACAAGACATTTTAATAAAATGTTTTCTGGTATGAATTTATTATTACCTGAAGATAGAGATAAATTAACTGGAATGGTATCTAGAGAATTCAAAGAAGTTAAATTTGAAACATCAGTTAAAATTTCAGATGATCCTGCAGTATATCTATGAATAAGAAAATTTCAGGAGTAAAAGTAATTTACTTTAGCTATAAAATTAGAAAAAAATGTAAATGGTTAGAACAATATCCGAGATTATACAAAAATGCCAATCCATTTTTTGCCAATTATTGGCACACTGACAAAACAAAATAATATAAATTTAATGAATTATTATATACAAAAATTTTTTTCCAATTTTATGCCAATTTGACATTTCTTGGTATTATTGGCAAAAAAAATTATAATGTTTTTTAAATAAAAATACATTAAAAGATTGCCAATCATTTTTTTTTCCAATCAATCATTTTTTTTCCAATAATTGGCAAATTGGCAAAAAATGAATTGGGGTTTTAGAATATGGTCCAACAATATCAAGCACAAATTACTGTCTTGAGTTCTCGAGTTTTATGGAGTGCAAGTAATGAAGCTGCTTTAACTGGCCCAAAATCTTTAAAAGCATTACCAGATGGATTCACTTTGGATAGTAAAGAAAATGGAATAAATAATATGTTAAGTGCTTTATCTGAACAAGTTTTAAAAGATATAAAAGTTGAAATGAGAAAAAAATTAGAACAATTAATCACAGAATTAATACATAAAAGAGATGCTGTTCTTTTGTTAAAAAGTAAGCAATTATCAAATGTTGAAGATTTCGAATGGCTATATTATATGAGATTCTATTTCTTTCCAAAATCTTAAGAACTCTTAAAAAAATTGCAAATTAAAATGAGTAATGCTTCTTTAGATTATGATTTTGAATATCTGGGAGTTGCAGAAAAACTTATTCAAACACCTTTAACAGATAGATGCTATTTAACATTAACTAAAGGTTTATACTTCAGATTAGGAGGTACACCATTCTGTCCTGCAGGTACAGGAAAAAAAGAATTATTAGAAGCTCTTTGGTGGTCAATTAGGAAGATTTGTCTTATTTTCAATAGTGATGAAAATTTCTATTTCAAAGCTATGGGAAGAATCTTTGATGATCTTTGTCAAGTTGGAGCCTGGGGTTTCTTTGATGAATTCAACAGATTTGAAGAAAGAATTTTAACCGTTGTTTCCCAACAAATTTTAATTATTCAATTAGGTTTAATAGAATTTGCAACTAATATAGAATTAATGGGACAAAATATTAAATAAAATCATCAAATGGGTATTTTTGTTACAATGAATTCTGGTTATGTTGGAAGAAGTCAATTACCTGACAATCTTAAACAATTATTTAGACAAATGACTAAGGTTAAGCCAGATAAAGATATGATTACACAAGTTATTTTATTCTCTCAAGGATATAAAATTACTGAAAGACTTTCATCAAAAATAGTTTCATTATTTGAACTAAGTGGATCTCAACTTAGTTCACAAAGCCATTATGACTTTGGTCTTCATTCTTTAAAGAGTGTCTTGGAAAATGAAGGTAACTTAAAAAGAAAAGAAGACAAAGAGAGAGAAATCACAAAAAAAGATGCAAATATGCCCATAGAACAATGGGAACAAAATATCTTACTTAGATCAGTATGTAATACTTTGATTCCATAATTGGTTACTGAAGATATTACTTTGTTTAATTCTCTTCTTAAGGGTGTATTTCCTGATTGTAAAATTGAAGAAGTTAAAGAAGATGAATTACATATCAAAATTATTGAATTATGTCAATTAAGTAATCTATCCCATGAAAACAAATTCATTGATGAAATATTACAACTATATTCAATTCAAAGAATATATCATGGTGTTATGATGTTAGGACAAAGAGGTACAGGAAAAAGTGCATCATTGAGAATTTTATTAGAAGCATTAACGGCCTTAGATAATATTAAAGGAGAATCATATATAATAAATCCTAAAGCAGTCAATAAAAATAATTTATATGGTAATTTAGATCAAACTAAACTAGATTGAAACTGATGGTGTCTTCACCGGTACTTTAAGAAAAATATTAAATAATCAAAGAGAAGAAAGTGGTAAAAGACATTAGATTTTTTCAATGGTGATGTTGATCCCGAATGGGCAGAAAACTTGAATTCAGTTTTAGATGATATAAATTAGTAACATTGCCCCATGGTGATTGTCATAGTATTCCTCCTAATGTAAAAATTATGTTGGAACTCGAAAGCTTAAAGTATGCCACTTTAGCCACAGTATCAAGATGGGGTATGGTTTTCTGAAGATATTGTTACTATTGATATGATGTTTAGTCTTTATTTAAAAAGATTAAAACAAACTAATTTTGATGATGTAATGAATTATTTAGCTAATCAAAGTGGAGCTGTGATGGATTTTGAAAGTAAAAATGAAAATGATGTCAATGCCCAGGTCAGAGTAAAGGCATCTGATTGTATTTTGTCTTTTTCTAGCCTAATAATTTAGTTCAAAAAGCTTTAGAAGCAGTAGAGAAATATACACATGTTATGGACTTTACTAAAATAAGAGTTATAGAATCTATGTTTGCCTTATTAAAAAGAAGAACAAAAAATATAATAGAATACAATGATAATCATAGTGAATTCCCTATGAGTGATCAACAAATATTCACATATATAAGTAAATGGCTTATAATTTCTATGATATGGGGATTCGGAGGTTCTCTTAGCTTGGGAAATAGAACAGATTTCAGTGAGAAATTAAGACAATTATCTTCAGATATTGAATTCCCTAATGATGACAATTTCCAAATGATTGATTATTATGTTGATATGGGAGAAAATAAATGGAAACCATGGAAATCAAAAGTACCCAATACTGAAATTGATAGTAAAAAAGTATCTGATGCAGATGTTGTTATACCAACTGTTGATACAGTTAGACATCAAGAAATATTATGTAGTTGGATTAGTGAACATAGACCTTTCATTTTATGTGGTCCTCCTGGTTCAGGAAAAACTATGACTTTAATGGCAACTTTAAAAATTTTAACATAAACGTCAGGTTAAGTCCCCATCTATTAGCAGTTTAAGATTAGAATTATTGGAAAGGTAAATTTAATATTAGGCTTTTTGAGAGGGGATTTAATAAGAAGTTTACGGTAACAGATTTCGAAATGGTATTCATAAACTTTTCATCTAGTACTACTCCTGATTTGATATTGAAAACATTTGATCATTATTGTGAATATGTTAAAAGTAGTAATGGTACTATTTTAAGACCAAAACAAAATAATAAATATTTAGTTGTATTTTGCGACGAAATTAACTTACCTGAAATGGATAAATATAGTACTCAAGTAGTTATTACATTCTTAAGAGAAATTACTGAACAAAACGGATTCTGGAGACCATTGGATAAAACTTGGATCAAACTTGATCGTATCCAATTCGTTGGAGCATGTAACCCTCCTACAGATGTAGGTAGACATCCATTAAATAACAGATTTTTACGTCATTGTCCTTTATTATATGTAGATTTCCCTGGAAAAGACTCTTTAAGACAAATTTATGGAACATTTAATAGAGCTATTTTAAGAAAAAGTAGTGGATTATCTTCTTCTAGTGAATCTTTAACTGAAGCTATGGTTGAATTTTATACACAATGTCAAACCCACTATACACCTGACATTCAACCACATTATATATATTCTCCAAGAGAGTTAACAAGATGGAAACATGCTATAAATGAATCAATAGAAAATATTTCTGATGAAGATGGCCTTGTAAGATTATGGGCACATGAAGCTTTAAGATTATTCCAAGATAGGCTTGTTTTAGATGAAGAGAAAAAATGGTGTGATGAATTAGTAGATTCAGTTGCAGCAAAGTGCTTCCCATCAATTACACCTGAAGCATTAAAAAGACCTATTTTATTCACTAATTTATTAACTAACACATATATTTCTTGTGAGCAAGATGAATTAATTAAAAAGATTGAATCAAAATTAAAAGTCTTTTATGAAGAAGAATTGAATGTTCCTTTGGTTATTTTTGATTCAGTTTTGGAACATATTTTACGTATAGATCGTGTATTAAAACAACCTATAGGACATCTTTTATTAGTAGGTCAAAGTGGTGTAGGTAAAACAACTTTATCTAGATTTGTTGCATGGATGAATGAGCTAACAGTATTCCAAATTAAAGCTGGAAGAAATTATGGTGTTGGTGATTTTGATGCAGATTTGAGAAGTACCTTAAAATCCTTAATTATTATACCCCTTTTAGTAAAATTGTCCATTTTCACATAATTATTTCACCTCCTACCTTTTAAATCCCCAAGGGTGTAAAAAGCATGACTTTTTCTATATTATGAAAAGAGCTGGATGCAAAGGTGAAAAAATTTGTTTCATTTTTGATGAAAGTAATGTATTAGGACCTGCTTTCCTTGAAAGAATGAATGCATTATTAGCTTCTGGTGAGGTACCAGGTTTATTTGAAGGAGATGAATATATATCTTTATTAAATACAGCAAGAGAACATATGTTGAGAGATGTAAAAGGAGTAGAAACTGAAGAGGAAATATATAAACACTTTATTAAAGGAGTACAAAGAAATTTGCATGTTGTCTTCACTATGAATCCTTTATCTCCAGATTTTTCAAACAGAGCTGCTTCATCACCAGCTCTTTATAACAGATGTGTTATTGATTGGTTTGGTGATTGGTCTAGAGAAGGATTATCATATGTGACATGATTAAATTTAGCATATAATAAAATTTCATAAAATACCGTAAAGCAACAAATGGTCCCCCCCGCATTAAAAAAATTTTTTTGGGGGGGTACTATTTATTGCGCAATTTTTAATTTAAAATTTTAAATGCAAGACTTTTTTTTTGAGGGGAGGGCACTATTTAGTTCTTTAAGGTATCTAATAAATTATTTTTACTCATATTTTAAATTTATAAAATATAAGTGAAATTATTTTTATTTAAATATTAGATTTATATTTGGTCATTTACGTTATTCCAAGTTGCAAAGAAACTTACAGAAACATGTCAATGCAGAAAAGAAAATTTCAAAAAACAAGATATGTCTCCAGATGAAATGTATACTTTAATTGTAGATTCTATTACTGCTTATCATATGGTTATTAAGGAATTAAATGATAAATTAGCAAAAAATGCAAAAAAATTCAATTATATTACACCTAGAGATTTTCTCGATTTCATTAAACATTTCACAAATTTATTAACAGAAAAAAATGATGAATTAAATGAGCAACAAGCCCATATAAATAAAGGTTTACAAAAAATAATTCAAACTGAAAAAACAGTTAATGAGCTCAAACAAAGTCTAGCTGTAAAAGAAGTTGAATTAAAGAAAAAAGAAGAAGAAACACAAATAAAATTCAAACAAATTCAAGAGGATCAACAAAAAGCCACTAAGAATAAAGAAGAAGCAGAAAAAAAGCAGGTAGAAATTGAAAAAATGAAAAAGGATATAGATGAAAGAGCAGCAAAAGTAAATTATGAATTAAGTACTGTTGTGCCTAAGATGGAAGCCGCCAAACAAGCTATAGGAAATATGTCACCAAAATCTGTTGCTGCCTTGAAGGCACTCAAAAAAGAAACAGAAAATACTAAAACTGCCCTTAAATTAACAGCTATTATTTATCTAAAATTAGCTAAGAAAAAAGTAGTTGAAAAATGTGATTGGGCTGAAACTAAAAATGCTATTATGAAAGAAGATTTTATTGCTACTATTAAAAATGCAAAAGCTGAAGATTTAGGAGAAAAAGTTACTAATATAATTAAAAAAGAAATAAAAGACCCTAATAATAAATGGGATATTGATAGAATTAAAGGAGCATTCAAAGAAGTCGGTTTGTTAGCTGAATGGATTCAATCCACTGTTGAATGCGCAGAAATTAACAACCAAATGGAGCCAATGAAAAAAGAAATAGCTGAATTAAATAAAAAGAAAGATGCAGTAGTCAATGAATTCAATCAAATTTTGAAAGCAAAAGAAGAGATTGAAAAGAGTATTGAACAATTAAAAATTAACTATGATGAATCAGTCGTTGAATCAAATAATATTAAACAAAGTATGGAAGAAGTCAAAAGTAAAGTTGAAAGAAGTGAAAAATTACTTATTAACCTTATAATATTATCTTTACATATATACAGTATTCTATCTTTTTTTCCCCCACTTCAATAAAAACTAAATAATTATTTAGAGGGGGAGGGTATAATTAGATGATTTTTTTGAAAGAAAGAAAAATACTTTTTAAGTGAGGTGGGAAAATTTATGCATTTTTATAGAAGTTTTTAAAAAATTTTTTTGGGGGAAACAAAAGATAGAATACGGTATTTTATAAGAGATATAAGATTAATTTAAGCGGAGAAAAAGACAGATGGGGTAAACAAATGGACGAATTCAAAGGTCATATTATTTTATTTTTTTATCCATTCCCCTTTAATTAAAGTCATTACTAAATAAAGCACCCAGGAAATAAGAAATCTCCTCAAAATTTTATTTTTGTTCTGTAAATTTCATGGAAGAAAAGAAAAATTTTTGAATTTTATTGTTATGGGAACTCTTATTTCATGGTTTAAGGTATTATAGTTTTATTTACTTAAAATTTATTTTAAAGGTTAATTACTCATATATAGTATTAGAAATATTACTACATATTTATTTTTTTAATAAAATCCTTTATATATAAATCATAGTTCATTAAGAGGAATAATATATAATTTATTGTAATAACTTATTAGGAGATACATTCTTATCATCTTCATTCTTGGCCTATATTGGATTTTATGATGCTTTCTATAGAAAGTTTTTAAAAGATAAATCAAGACAAATAGTAAAGCAAAATGAGATTCTTTCATCAAGTGATTTAGATGAAGTTGAATGGCTTACTAAAGCCAATGATAAAGTTAATTGGCAAAATTGTAAATTACCTAATGATAATATTTGCTTAGAAAATGCAACCATTTTACAAAGATTTAACAGATATCCTTTAATAATTGATCCAGCAGGACAAGCCACAGAATTTATTAAAACATTTTATGCCTCCAAAAAATTAAATACTACATCATTTACAGATACTAACTTCTTAAAAGTATTAGAAAGTGCTTTGAGATTCGGTTATCCTATATTAGTTCAAGATGTTGAAAAAATTGACCCTATTATGAATTCATTATTAAATAAAGAAATTCACAAACAAAGTGGTAGAAATTTAATTCGTATAGGAGATCAAGAAATTGACTTTTCTCTTACATTCAATATGTTTATGGTCACCAGAGATTCATCTTGCAATTTCACTCCAGATTTATGTTCTCGTGTCACATTTTTGAATTTCACTATTACTCCAAGTTCTCTTCAAAACCAAATTTTAGATATTATTTTAAACTTTTATATTTTTTACATTATTTATATAAAATTTCTATTTTTTAAAATAAAAAACTTTTTTGTTGAATAAGAAAAAAAGAGTTAAAAAATGAAAGACCTGAAGTAAATAAAGCAAAGGAAGATTTGGTTAAAGCCCAAAGAGAATTTAAACTTCAATTAAGACAATTAGAGGAAGATCTTTTGACTGCTTTGAACTCAGAAGGAAACTTATTAGAAAATAACGAAGTTATGACTAGATTAGAAGATATTAAAAAGAAATCAAATGAAATATCAATTGAAGTCGCAAAAAGTGAAGATGTAATGAAAGAATTAGAATCAACCATGAATGAATATGCTCCATTGGCAAATAAATCAAGTAGAATCTATTTTGCCTTAGATACTTTAGAAGCTATTCATTACTTATATAGATATTCTCTTTCATTCTTTATGGATGTATTAAATTATGTAATTACTAGTAAATTTGTTAATGAAATACCAAAAACTCAATATAACGATAGACAAAAAAGAATCATTAGTTTATTATTCAAAGAAATATATCATAGAGTAGGATACTCCCTACTTAATAAAGATCAAGCCATATTAGCTATGAGATTGGCCCAAATAAGTCTTGGTGATAAATTCAAGAATGAAATTAATCTTTTACTTAAGATAAGTTCTAACATAATGAACGATGCCTCTGATATAAGCTCTGATTTATTAAATGGAAAATTGACCTTAAATCAGAAAAAACAACTTTCTGAATTAAATAAATCTGAACCATTTACTAATATCGTTGGAGAAATAACATCAAATGCTGAAGCATGGAATAATTTCTATAACGACCCTTGTGCAGAAAATTCTGTTCCTATGGACTTTTTAAAAAGTTATAAAGAACAAATAACAAATGAAAAAGACCTAAATATATTTGAAGGTGTATGCAAATCAATTCTATTATTAGTATTTAGACCTGATCGTATGATGAATTGTATAAATCAATTATTAAAAGACATATTTGATGATGAATTTGTAACAATTCCAGAATTAGATTTACTCAAAGTTATTAAAGATGAAACTTCTTGTAAAACTCCTATTTTATTCTGCAGTGCTCCAGGTTTCGATGCATCTACTAAAATCGAATCTTTAGCTAGACAACTAAATAAGAAATTCTTGTCAATTGCTATTGGTTCTAGTGAAGGATTCGAGTTACCTCATTCTATGGAATAATACCCTAAATGAGTTTAGGATAAAATTATTTAGGGAATTATTCAATGTTATAAAATTTGTACAGTTTGTAGAAATTATCTACCTCAATATTTTGATTTGAATAAAATGGGTGTTTATCCTTAAAATAAGGTAGTTGAGAAAAATTGGGCTAATAAAATTAAATCTGGTGAATGGTTAGTATTGAAAAATGTCCATTTAGCTCCTAATTGGTTAAATGAATTAGAAAAGAAATTATATGCAAATGAGCCCAATGCTAATTTCAGACTCTTCTTAACAATGGAATTCAATCCTAAAATCCCCGCAAATGTTTTAAGAATTTCAAGAAAATTCGTATTTGAATTACCCTCAGGTATCAAACACTCATTGATAAGATCATATGCCAACGTACTACTACCAGAAAAAAGTGAAAAACCACCACATGAGAGATGCAGATTACACTTCTTATTAGCATGGTTCCATGCTGTTATTGGAGAAAGATTAAGATATGTACCTATAGGTTGGAGTAAATTCTATGAATTCAATGAAAGTGACCAAAAATGCGCTTTGGAAGCAATAGATGAATGGATTAATATTCATGCAAAAGATAGATCAAATATTTCACCTAACAGTATTCCATGGGATGCCATAAGAACCATTATTCACCAATCAATGTATGGAGGTAAAATTGATAACGAGTATGATATGAAAATATTAGAATCTTTAGTTAATTTATACTTTAATGAAAAGACTTATGACTTAAATTATCCATTATTCAAAACATCAAGTGAAAATCAAGCAAATGTCCTTATGGTTCCAGAAAAATCAAACAATGCAGGATATTTAGAATGGGTAAATGCATTACCAAATGTAGAATCACCTGAATGGAGTGGTTTACCTAATAATGCAGAAAAACTTGTAAGAGAAACTGCTTCTCGTAGATTTATTACTGAAATGAATAAGATTCAAGGTGTAGAAGAAGAAGAATTAGGAGCAACTGAATCAGCAGGTAAAAATGCCCAAGCAAGTTGGCTTGTTACTTTACAAGAAAAAGGAGAAAAATTATTAAAAGCCTTACCAGAGCAAGTCAAACCTTTAACAGGTACTGAACAATCTAATAATGATCCTATCTTCAGATTCTTATTAAACAATTATATACTCAAAAATTTTTGGTATTAAGGAAGATCTGTAATAAATATCTGGATATTAATAAGAATATAAATAATTAAGAGAAGTTGCAGTTGCTAGTAAATTATTAAATAAAGTAAGAGATGACTTAAAGCAAT
Organism: Epidinium cattanei; assembly: GCA_023805625.1. NCBI lineage: Eukaryota > Ciliophora > Litostomatea > Entodiniomorphida > Ophryoscolecidae > Epidinium > Epidinium cattanei. Next base: position 10,493 of record JAJJKM010003811.1, read on the forward strand.
TGATTTCAATGGCAAAAGGAGAAGGAAAATCCACTAATGAATTAAGAGATATTGCTAAAAATGTTTTCAATGACTCAGTTCCAAAAGTTTGGCAAATTTATTCCACTTTAGAATTAAACGTTACAGAATGGATCTTAGACTTCAAAAGTAGAATTACCCAATTAACCATATATTCCTCATTATAAATTGCATTTATATAATCATTAACAATTAAATAAAATAACTCAAGCAAGCGATTATGGAAGATCTGGCTTATGGATAGGAGGACTTATCTTCCCCGAAGCATATCTAACTGCTACCAGACAAAGTGTTGCCCAAGAATTAAAAGTACCATTAGATGAATTAATGTTAAGTGTCGAATTGGTTAAAAATATTACAACTGTAGATAAACAATCTTTTGTTCTTAAAGGTTTATGTATAGAAGGAGCAGAATGGAATTATGATGAGGATAAATTAATCATGACTGATAGCTTGTTTAGTCAATTACCACCATTTTTATTGAAATGGAGTGTGAAAAAAGATGAAAATATGAAAAATATTTTCCCAATACCTGTTTATATGAATACTATGAGAAAAAATTTACTATTCTCTGTTTTCATTAAAAATGAAAGTGTTTTGAGTGATTCAGATTGGTATCAAAGAGGTATTGCTTTAGTCTCTTGGAACAAAACTTACGAATACAGTACTGACAATTAAGATTCTTAAAATTGGATTTTTATTCATAGATTAATTTAAGTATATTATTATTATTAAAGAACTTTATAATTTAATTAAATAATTAAATATGAGTTATTATAAAATAAAATACCTAAAAGATATAATTTTACCCCACTTTATATTATTTCTAGAATTTTCCAATTTTATACAGCAATATTTTGATTTATTATCCCATCAAAAATTTTTTAAAATTTCTTCATTGAGGATAAGTGGTCTCATTTTATGATATTACAAAAAAAATTAAAAATATTTTATTAATTATAATTCTTTTAAATTATTTACATCTATCAACAGATATTAATTAATAGATATGCCAAAACAAGGATTCTTCTTTTCATATTTATTTTTGTTTAATTCAGATTTATTAATATAATTATTAATTCAAAAGATTGATTTTTGAACTCAAATGAAATACGTCATTTCTCTTTTTCTTTCTTCCTTCTTCCTTCAATTTCCTATATAATCTTTTCTATAGTTTATCTTGAATAACCTTTGAATATCATTTTTCATAATAATTTACTATAGAGTTCAATAAATCAATTGTTCTTGAATATTTTTAATTTTTATTTAAAAAATCTTTTTAAATATTTTTTTAAAAATATAAATCAATATAATATTATTTATTAACTATAATTAAAAAAATTAAAC